>JAVJIF010013622.1:0-130000 GCA_038442645.1 Agave tequilana | reverse complement strand
TCAATAGAAAAGAAACACAAACAAAAAATGATTCCTTATAAAAAGCATAAGCCAAGAAATACAAATATTCTCGAAAACATTCAAACGAAGATTATTATCATCTAAAAGAATTACTTGTTATAAATGTTGCAAATCTGGTCACATCGCAAGTAAATGTAAATTAAAGGCAAAAATAGAATTAATGAAATCATAGACAATCTATCAGAGATAGATTCAAACATAAAAGAAAAATTTAAAGAAAAATACAACTCTATTCTGAAATTAATAAAATATCTAAAGATGATGGATTTACTATTCTTCAAGTTCTAGTGACCATACGTGTACATGTAAACAAATTAATATGATTAATATAAGAAACACTCTAAAATTACCTAAGGCAAAAAATTTAAAAAAAGATTCAAAAGAATTGATATTCGATATGATACACAACAGATTCCAGACCCGAAAAAATAAAAGGAACATTTAGAAAAATTGAAAACCTAATAATCAATGAAGAAGACAATACGGATAAACTAATTCAACCTTTTAGTATCTCAAAACTTTTGAGACCTATCCCGTAAATACAACCTTGAAGCCCTAACCAAATAGCATTCATGAACTTTGAACAGAAATAATATTATTAAAAGAAGAAATTAAGAATATTAAAGAAAATTTAAGCCAAATAGAAACAAAAAATTTACCATACGAAACCCAAATGTGCCTTATTCAGACTCAACTCGATAGAGGAAAAGAAATTGCAACCATATCGGAAGAAGAGTTACCTTTCTCATTAAAAGAAATCTCCATTTCAACCACTGAACCCTCCGACTCTAGCTTCATTTCAACTATTTATTTTCCATTGATTTGCAAAGGGGAAAACTTACAATAAAAAGGTTTGAGGAGCTAATTATAAGTATTCTTAAAAATTACAAGTAGATCTCTTCAGAGATTCTGGAGAAGTGTGCCGATAGGAGTCTGGTCAGCGCGCGACCACTTTGTCCCTTTGACGATGCGAGCGATGGGATTCCCTTCTCGCCTGGTTCCGGGAATCAGAGAATAGAAGGTTGGTAGAACCCTCTTACTACTTCTCAAAACCGCCTTCAATTAGGAATTCCTTCTCGCCTGGTTCCGGAGATTCCTTGAGAAGAAGGTGTTAGGGTATGAGCACCCTGACTAGAGAAGTAATTCTCTAAAAGTCTCTGAATTCAAGAGCGCACGATGCGTCGTGAAGAAGTCTCTACTTGTGGAGTCCTCTTGCCGTCTCTTCTGAAGAAGTCTTTTCTCTTCGGCCTCCTCCTTTTTCTTTGCACCCCTGGCGGGCTATTTATAAGGAGAGCAAGGGTATAATCTCCCTTGAAGGTATGGAAACAGATTGAATCGAATCTGTTTGAATCTGGAATGTAGCCTTACTGCGAGGCTAAGATCGGCTTCTGTGAAGCTAGAAATGGCAGGTCGGTTGATCTTCTTAATCTGTTTTGATCCTTTCCATATCGTTGGAGGATTTCCTTGATCTTCTTACTCGTTTAAGAGAGTCAAGAGATTTGTGGCAATCAACTGCCAAATTTGATCTCCGATTTGATCTTAATTGGATTTGATCTGATTGGATCCGATCTTATCCGGAGATTTGATGGTCAAAGGTTGACCATAGCAGACCAACAGCGGAGCTGGAGGCAGTTTCTGGCGAAGTCCGAAAAGAAGCTTTCGGCAGATCTAGAAGTCTTCCGTGGCGGAGCTTTGAATGGCTTCAAGGCGAAGTTGGATGATTTTAGCCTCTCAAGCGAGGCTATCTCTTTGGGCTCATGTGATGCTAAGTGCTAGCACCTTAGACCTACTGAGGTCTGTTTTAGAAACAATCCGGGTTCACTGTCTGCTTGCTGGATCAGTGGAATCCAAGTCGCTTCCTTGTCCCTCGGAGATGGGTGAAAACTGGTCTTCAGCTTATCTGTCACTTGTCTTTTGTAAATGTCAACAAGTTTAGACATTATTCGGACCAATACGAATCTTGTCTTTTTTAAGTGTCAAGAAGACCCCTTCAAAGTTTTGAAAGTCTGCAATAGCTCAGACTTCGAAATACTTTGAACTATTTTGATCGGTGGTGTGTGGAGAATGAACGTCGCCATGATGGTTGAGTTTAGCTTCACTTTCAATCCTGCTTTGGGATAAGTTTGTCAAAGAATTGTACAGGTTAGCGACTCTGAGTAGCTTCGCGTTGGGTAGCTCCGCATCTGGGCTTCTAGAATAGGTTCGCTTTGGAACATCTGTTGCTTTCCCAGGCCAACTGTTGTGGCCGATTACGAGGAGGATTACTCCTTCTCTTGCACTGATCGAGGGAGATATCCTCCGATTGTGCATTTCCGAGGGAGGATATTCCCTTTCTTCAAGGCGCCATAAGTGCCTTTATGAGGGAGACGTTTCTTCCTTTGCACGGTTCCAAGGGAACGTCTCTTTTCTCAAGGCGCAATAAGTGCCTTAAATGCGCTCGTGCTTCCACGCTTGAGGCGGCAGCGCTCAGGCCATGGGGCCTATAAATAGGACACTTGAGGTCCTCTGAAGAGAAGTGATCTGCTCTTCTCCTCTTCTCTTGGTTGAGAGAGATACTCAGATCTCTAAATTAGTGGGAATGCCCACTCTGGTTATTATCCGGCCAAGAACGGTAAGTATTGATCATTCAACGACTTCACCAATTTTAGGGAATTCATCTCCCTTAATTTAGCTTTGACAGCTACTTCAGGGATTAGTTTCCCTTATTCTTCATCTTGCAATTGGCTGATCTGCAGAGAAAGATTTCAGCATAGCTTTCCAACGAAGCTATCATTCTGACTTGATCACAGAAAGATCACTACATGTTAAGTCCGCTACACAGGCAGAACTTGGGACTTGGTCTCTTCAAAGTTGAGCCAATCTTGCCATATTGGTGAGGTTAAGACTGTGTCCCACAGGATCAGTCTGGCTTAGCCATATAGGCGAGGCTAGGACTTGGCGTTTGCTGAGCTAGCCCATCATTGCTGTGCAAGCGAGGCTTATCCTCTGCTTTAACTGAAATCGGATTGCTTCGTCCCAAGAATCTGACTAAGTATTTTTGCAGCTTCTTATGTGTTTAATTGCTAATCTGTTCTGATTTGCATTGCAGTGAGCTATGTTCGCCAATCTTGTGACTTGATGAAGGAGACCGAAAAGTTGCCTTATGCTTCCCAAGTTGAAGCTTTACTTTTAAGCAGGAGGAACAAACTGGGTGTGTTTTCCATTATGTTTGCAAAGGGGGAAAACTTACAATAAAAGGGTTGAGGAGCTAAATTACAAGTATTCTTAAAAAGATTACAAGTAGATCTCCTCAGAGATTCTGGAGAAGTATGCCGATAGGAGTCTGGTCAGCGCGCGACCACTTTGTCCCTTTGACGATGCGAGCGATGAGATTCCCTTCTCGCCTGGTTCGGGGAATCAGAGAACAGAAGGTTGGTAGAACCCTCTTGATGCTTCTCAAAATCGCCTTCAATAAGGAATTCCTTCTCGCCTGGTTCCGGAGATTCCTTGAGAAGAAGGACGATGTTAGGGTATCAACACCCTGGTTAGAGAAAGCAATTCTCTAAAAGGTCTCTGAATTCAAGAGCGCACGGTGCTTTGTGAAGAAGTCTCTGCTTGTGGAGTCTTCTCTCTCGATTGATCGATCTCTATTCGTATGTGTCTCTCTCCTTGTACCCCTGGCGGGTTATTTATAGGGAGAGCAAGGGTATAACCGTCCCTTGAAGATATGAAAACAGATTGAATCGAATCTGTTTAAATCTGGAAAGTAGCCTGCTGCGAGGCTAAGATCAGCTTCTGCGAAGCTAGAATTGCAGGTCGGTGGACCTTCTTGATCTGTTTTGATTCTTTTCATATCGTTGGAGGATTTCCCCTGATCTTCTTACTCGTTTAGGAGAGTCAAGAGATTGTGGCAATCAACTGCCAAATTTGATCTCTGATTTGACCTTAATTAGATTTGATCTGATTGGATCCGATCTCATCCAGAGATTTGATTGGTCAAAGGTTGACCGTGGCAGATTCATAGCGGAGCCGTCCGCATTGAGCTCGTAGCGGAGCTAGAGACGGTTTCTGGCGAAGTCCGAAAGAAACCCTTTGGCGGAGCTGGAAGTCCTCTGTGGCGAACTTTGCGAGTCAGCTTCCTGGCGAGGCTTTGAATGGCTTCAAGGCGAAGTTGAGTGATATTAGCCTCTCAAGCGAGGCTATCCCTTTGGGCTCATGCAATGCTAAGTGCTAGCATCTTTAGACCTGCTGAGGTCTATTTAGAAACAATCCGGGTTCACCGTCTGCTTGCTGGATCAGTGGAATCCAAGTCGCTTCCTTGTCCCTCGGAGATGGGTGAAAACTGGTCTTCAGCTCGTCCGTCACTTGTCTTTTGTAAATGTCAACAAGTTTAGACATTGTTCGGACCAACAAGAATCTTGTCTTTTTTAAGTGTCAACAAGACCCCCTTCAAAGTTTTCGAAAGTCTGCAATGGCTCAGACTTTGAAATACTTTGAACTGCTTTGATCGGTGGTGTGTGGAGTATGAACGTCGCCATGATGGTTGAGTTCAGCTTCGCTTTGAATCCTGCTTTGGGATGTAGATTCGCTGAGGAATCATGTAGACTCGCGTCTGGGTAGCTTCGCAGCTAGTAGCCCGCATCTGGGCTTCTGAAGATATGTTCGCTTGGGAGGGCATGTCGCTTTCCCGAGATCAACTGCCTTGGGCTGGTTACGAGGAGGATTACTCCTTTCTTCGTGCTGATCGAGGGAGATATTCTCCGATTTGCACGTTTTCGAGGGAGGATATTCCCTTTCTTCAAGGCGCCATAAGCGCCTTTTATGAGGGAGACGTTTCTTCCTTTGCACGGTTTCAAGGGAAAACCGTCCCTATTCTTAAGGCGTAATAAATGCCTTAAATGCGCTCGTTTTTTTTTTCACGCTTGAGGCGGCAGCGCTCAGGCCATGGGGCCTATAAATAGGACACTTGGGTCCTCTGAAGAGAAGTGCTTTGCCTCTCTCTCTTCTCTTGGTTTGAAAGAGATACTCAGATCTCTAAACTAGTGGGAATGCCCACTCTGGTCATTATCCGGCCAAGGACCGGTAAGTCTTGTTCATTCAACGACTTCACCGATTTTAGGGAATTCATCTCCCTTAATTCAGCTTTAACAGCTGCTTCAGGGATTAACTTCCCTTGTTCTTCATCTTGCAATTGACTGATCTGTAGAGAAGGATTTTGGCATAGCTTCCCAGAAAGATCGCTTCACGTTAAGTCCGCTGCCCAGGCAAAACTTGGGACTTGGTCTCTTCAATAGTTGAGCCAGTCTTGCCATATAGGTGAAGTTAAGACTATCCCACGGGGTCAGTCTGGCTAGCCATATAGGCGAGGCTTGGACTTGGCGTTTGCAGAGCCAGCCCATCAGTGCTGTGCAGGCGAGGCTTGTCCTCTGCTTTTACTGAAATTGGATTGCTTTGACCCAAAGATTCTGATTGCAGTTTTTTTCTGTGCTTAACTGCTAATCTGTTCTGATTTGCCTTGCAGTGGGCTATGCTCGCCAGTCTTGTGACTTGATGGAAGGAACCATAAAATTGCCTTATGCTTCCCTGGTTGAAGCTTTACTTTTAAGCAGGAGGAACAATTCGGGGCAGCGGGTGCGTGTCCCAGAGGCTATTGGCAGCCTCTTATCCGAGATGATTCGTTCTGAGGTGAGGCTGGTAGCCGCTTTGTCGGAGATGATCCGCTTCAAGATAGTGGGCGTCGCCTGTGAGATCACTGGCATCATTGCCAACTTTCAACTTTGGTGGCCTTTAAGGGCGATCCACTTCGGGAAAGCGGGCTCACACCCGTTAGATCACCGGTATCACTGCCGATTCCCATTATACGTGATCTATCGTGTTGGCGGCGATAGGTTTTATTGCCAGGCTTCAACAAAAATGGCCTGGCAAGATCTGCCATTTTTGTGGAGAATAATGACCGTGTCTTGCGGCACCACTGATTATGGCCTTGTGCAGGAGGAAGGCCTCCTTTGTCCAGTCGGTTTGACTTAGAAGCGGGTAAAACCACTTGTATGCTTTTTTGCGCAAATGACCCTGTCGAGCAACTGGGTGTGTTGTATGAAACACAACTTCTATGTAATATCAATGTACCCTCCTTTTAAATCAATGAAAGTTCATCTTCTAATCATCTGATCTTTGCTTGCTTTCTTTGAGGGTTTGGCCATAGCGGGGCTAAACTGTATGCGGAGTTAAGGACATAGTCCTTTCTTTGAGTGATCTTCGCGAGACTGGCATGTCAGCGCCTTTTTAGAGGGCTAAGGTAAGCCTCTCGGCGAAGTCCTTGAAGGATTGTGCGAAATCCGCACTTTAAGCCAGGGCGAAGTTAACCCTTAGCGGAATCGAAGCAGCGCTTCTCGGGAAGGCGCTTTGGGCGGCGTTTCGAATTAATTCGAAACGGCGGCATATGCCCTTTTCGACCTCGTTTCAGGCGCTGATTGGCCTATAAAAGCCCGATCGGGCTGAGCAGGAAAAGATCTCCTTTTTCAGAGAGATTTCTTGACTTTCCCTCTTCCTCTTCCTTCTTTGTTCAGAGAACCTTGAGAACTCTTGCAACTCTTTAATGGCGCCCAAAAGACGAGCGGGAAAAGAAGTGGCGACTTCTGCAGCGGAGGGTCCTCCTCCTCCGGTCATCGAGCGACCAGTCATCGGTAAGGAATTTTTCTATCTGATTAGAGACCGTGGTCTCTCTCCTTTGGAGCCAACATTTGGCTATTAGGATGATTGAATATGATCTTTCCTCATTAGGGAACTCGTTTCCTTGAACCTCCCTATCTTCCTTGCACAAGGGAATTAAGAACCGAACAGTTCTTCCTTAGGCTTCCGTACGAAGCCATTACTCGGGCAGTCTCCATCCTGTTGAGGAACAGGATATAGATCTGTTCCTTCAGTCATGGCCACGAAGGGTGACTTTTGACCATGATGCCCTCTTGGTGATGTTAGCCCTTAGGGCTATACCACTTCCTGCTTAAGCGAAGTTGGTACTTTGGACGCTCTCTGCAAAAATGCAGTTTTATCCGCGAGATCAAGCTTCATCGAAGCTTAGCCTTGCTGGCCTTGCTCGCTGCGAGGCTATGCCTTAGTGGATTTTTTTTTTTCGTATCCACTTGATTGTTGAACTAATCATAGTTCATTTCTGTCTTTGCAGTGCATTACACTTCCGGTCTCCTGAACAGTCTGTTTGGGCTAACCAGTCGAGCAGATGGTAACCTCAGCCTGCAATTCCATGGACAGGCTTCTTTGTTCAGTGAGCGGAGCTCCCTCGTCCGGATACACTCATCCAAGGCGGTCATCCGCAGACCACGCAGAGTATCTTGACCACGGGCCCCTCTTGAGGACGTTGACCGTCGGACTTACAGAAAGCCCGACTTTGTTCGGGGATGCCGCATCCGATCCCAATCGCCAGTTGCAGGCAGGCGAGGGACAATGGATCTTTCAACTGGATGGCGAGAAGTTTCCTTCCGTCGACTAAGCGGCACTTTCCTTTATCTTCTTTTGTGAATGTGACTCAGGCTCGGAGATGGCGTGGGGCGTAAGCCGAAGCGTCGAATCCGTCCATGTTGGGAGATTGACCTTTCAGTCCGGCTATTCGAGGGCGGGCCCTCCCCTCAGCATAATGGGGCTATACCCTGGAAGGTATCGCGGGAACTTCCAGTGGGAGAGACCCGGCTGTGGCGCAGACCTTTGGCACTCAATTCTGCGCAGTTGACGGAAACTATCCTGCAACTGACTTTCAGGGCTCCCGTTGGGTTCATCCTCCTAAGACATGGTGGGCAGAGTTGACCAACTATATCCTCGCTCACTTCGAGGAGGACTTGGAGGGGTTGAATCTCTATGAGGCCGTCAGGGCGACCTGCTACGGCATTGAGATGAAGGTGGCGTGCTTCTACGCCATCCTTGAGTTGTACTGCCCGGCTTCGGGGACCTTCTTCACCCCGGTTGGCGAGCTGGGCATGGCTTTGCATGAGATGTGGGAAATCTCTGCTTTGCCTTTCGGGTCTCTTCCATACGAAGAGTACTTTCCCTGTGAGGTGGAGTTGGCTCTCCTGGAGAAGCAGGAGCCTGCTATGCTCGAGACTTATCGGGAGTTGATGTGCCACTTGCATATTTGTTCCAGCATTCACGGTGGTGGCAAGGGTAGCTCGAAGAGCTTGAAGAGCTGGGGAAGTTACCTGTTCCAGACATGAAGAATGCTCCTGAAGCAGCTCATCGCGGAGTTGCTGATGGCGATATTGTTGAACGGATGGAGATGTGTCTCCAAAGGGATATCGTCGTAACAGAAGACAGTGGTCCCTATGAGAAGGGTGATACCCTTCGGAGCTTTCACCATCAGGCCCGTCGGCCTATGTCTCGAAAGGCGCTGCTGGCCGTTTCTTAACCGTCTGGTTAAAGAAGTGTGTTGTGCCTTCTTCCTCGGGTGACATCGTCCACCCGAATGTTCTGCTACCCGCCGTTCGCCTGGCCCATGTTCACCGTCTGGGTCTTCTCCAGCCATGGTATGCTGTATCCAAAGAGGCCTTCGCGCACTAACGGAGGCTTTCTGCAGGCCACCGGCGACAAGACGTGGGAAGAGTGCTATCCTTCCTTGCGATGGACCCAATCCTAGGGTGGGTCTACCGTACACCTACTTGATGGCGTGGTTCGCCTTACACTGCCTACTTTGATTGGAGCTGGGGAAGACCCTCCGCAGGGTGTTCGAACGGCGCTTCTCCGCCGATTCGAAGGTTGCTCTTGGATGAAAGCCTACGTGGCGAGGCCCGTAAGTTAGTGCGTCGTCATGACGCTTATATAGCCTGTTCCGCTGTTTTCCTCGTATTCGGGGGTGCAGGATACAACGAGGAATTCCGAGATACGGAGTCGGCGTGGTCTCCATGAGTCGGGGCGTTTTCGAGTGGCTGGTCAGCATCCGGCCCTCGCATTTGCTGTACAGGAGTGGGGATACCTGCTACCTGGAACCCTACGTCCCGAGTCGATTTGCCCGCCAATTCGGGTACGACCAGCTGTATGTGGGCAACCCCAATTCGGACCTGGCTTTCATGGGGAGTCTTATTGATGGGGTCAGTGCCTGGCGGTTCTTTACTGCGGATGGCACTGGGCGTGGCTACGCACGCCGCTGCAGGATCCCGGCCTCTCAACGACCCTATGTTTTTGCCAGTGGTACGCGGCTTCCAACACTGCACACCTCCTGGATTTAACGCCAACAGTTCGGGTGTGAAGTTAATCTCTCAGCGACTGAAGCGGAAAGCCTCTGATAAGAGAGAAGGCAAACGGGTTCATGTCCCCGGCTTGGAAGAATTCATCGCTGTGGATGACAGCGAGGCTTCTGATGCAGGGAGCCCTCGCTTCGAGATGGGGGCTGGAGCTGATACTCATGCGGCTGGCTCGGGTGTGATGGGGACATCTTCCCCACGACGTGCGGGAGGAGTGGAAGAAGAGGATTCTGACGTCCACTTCAAGAGAAAGCGGGCGGGTAGCTCTCGTAGGAAATCGTCGGCGAAGAAGCCCCGTTGCCAAGCTCCTACGATCGTCGTTGAGGGTTACCCCTCTACAGCGATTCCTCCTGCTGCCCCATTAGCGGCTGACCGTCGGTTGCTGACCGACTAGTGGTGAATTCGCTCTAGGTCTGGGTGAGGTTACCCTTGTTCATATAATACTTTTGGTGTGTTCTGAATAACTCATCCTTTGCTTCTTGTTGCAGGAGCCGAGACGGCTGGAGAGCAAGGGGAACATTATGATCCCCTATTCACTTATGGGCTGAAGCTGGTTCCTGTGCCCTTCCGGAGGAGTCTGGAGGTGATGTGGCCAACATCGGTCCTTCAGGCGTTGGGACTTCTAAAGGAAGTCCTGAGGCATCGAGCTCTATCGGGTGGTCCACAGGATACTCGGCAAGTGAAAACGAGCCGGCTATTCGTGTTGATTCTGCCAAAAATTTTCCGATGGAGCCTCTGGAGACTGGTGCGGCCGACGAGAGTTCGAGGCAACATCATCCTTTGGTATTGTCGTACCCTCTTGGCTTCTTCTGTATATAGTGTCCCGACTAACCACAGTCTTGTTACAGGTGTTCGGCCTCAAGATGCATCAGCTTCAAGGGAGCCGGTAGATCTTCCTGAGGGATCGAGGGGTGACATGAGCACCTCGGCCACCTGCTGTGTTGGACGCGCTGTATGGCGACCTTCCTTCTTATCAGCCTAAATCAGCTGAAGGACCAGAGGTTGAAGGGACGACAGTTCCGGAGGTATCCTCACTCCCAATCACATCAACAAGTGAGGTGCGGACTGTTTTGCCGAGTGCGGCACTGAGGGTGATTGCAAGCCCTACCTCTCCAACCCTGGTGGTTGAGCCTGCTGCTCAAGAGGTGGTTGCCAGTCCTACCTCCACGGTGGCTGGCGTGCTGGTTTTGATGAGGACTCCGCCAAGATCGCCTTCGGCTAGTCCTGCTACTGTCAGTGTTCCCGCTGCTTCTTCTGCGACGGCGTCGACCAGGTTTGTGGACTATTCTGAGGTTGCCTCCCTGCCGAAATGGCTGAGGCCGAGAATGATTACATAGGTGATCTGGTCGATAGCTTTTATAGAAGCTTGGAGCGAACTATCGACCTAGTTTTGAAGGGTTCGCCTGTAACATTCTCAAAGCTGAAGGTGGTCCTCTCCCGTGACATTGAGAGCATTCGGGACTTTGAGGGGTATCATCAGGCTGCTGCTTTAGAACTCCTGGTGGATGACTTGAGAAGGCTGTAGAGGAGTGGCGTCGTCTCTATCGCTCAGACCCGGCGTCCTTAGCTGACGAGCAGCTCGCTTGTCTTGTTGCCCGAAAGCACGAGGCCCGGCTTGCTGCTCAAGAGGCTGCTAAGGCCGTCTCTTCTGATTTGAAATCCTTGGAAACAAGGCAAGCGGAGGTTGGAAGTGCAATTGACGCCTCCACTAGTGCTCTTCTCGGCGCTGAGGATAAGATTGCGAAGGCTGAGGAAATGATCAGGAAAGCAAATCTCCTCTTATCCAAGGCCATACCGTGCGTCTTGAGGAAACTGCGCGGCTTGAAGAGCTCAGAGCTCAGAGTGAGGAGTTTGCGCGGCAGGAGTTGTCACTGAGGGCAACTTTGGCGGAAGTTGAAGCTCGTCTGGCCCAGGCGGTGGACTTTGATGAGGCTGAGCTGAGGTCACAGGCGCTCACCCAGGCTGCTGATGACAGGAAGACGAGGCTGAACGCCCTCGGAGAGCGGCTCAGATCGTACAGTGTACGCTTGTAGGTCATTGTGTACGTGCCTTCATGTGTCCCCATCTTTTGGCATTAATGAAAATTCTTTCTTTTGTTTTGGCTTCTATCGATTCTCCAATCGTAATGATTAAGACGTCAGCAATCTTGAGGTTAGCCCTTTGCGGGGCTGAAGAGGAGATACTTGCCTTTTGTAAATGTCAGCAAGCATCGGTGAGTCCTGGTTTTGTAAGTGTCAACAGGCCCAAAGTTGAGACTTAGTTGTCTGCTGGTTCAGAGGTCGCAATGACATAACCGGTTGAGACGCTACTAAGCTCAATGGTAGATGAAACTTGGCTATCTGCCAGTTCAGAGTTCGCGATGACATAACCGGATGAGACTCCACCAAGCTTCAGAAATTGGTGATACTCGTCTTTTGTAAATGTCAACGAGTATCGAGACCTGTCTTTTGAAAATGTCAACAGGGCTCGGAATTGAGACTTAGTTGTCTGCTGGTTCAGAGGTCGCAATGACATAACCAGATGAGACGCCACCAAGCTCAAAATAGATGATACCCGTCTTTTGTAAATGTCAACGAGTATCGAGACCTGTCTTTTGTAAATGTCAACAGGGCTCGGAATTGAGACTTGTCTTTTGTAAATGTCAACAAGCTCGGAATTGAGACTTGGCTGTTTGTTGGTTCAGAGGTCGCAATGACATAACCGGATGAGACGCCACCAAGCTCAAAATAGATGATACCCGTCTTTTGTAAATGTCAACGAGTATCGAGACCTGTCTTTTGTAAATGTCAACAGGGCTCGGAATTGAGACTTAGCTGTCTGCTGGTTCAGAGGTCGCAATGACATAACCGAATGAGACGCCACCAAGCTTCAAAAATAGATGATACCGTCTTTTGTAAATGTCAACGAGTATCGAGACCTGTCTTTTGTAAATGTCAACAGGGCTCGGAATTGAGACTTGTCTTTTGTAAATGTCAACAAGCTCGGAATTGAGACTTGGTTGTCTGTTGGTTCAGAGGTCGCAATACATAACCGGATGAGACGCTAACAAGCTCAAAATAGATGATACCCGTCTTTTGTAAATGTCAACGAGTATCGAGACCTGTCTTTTGTAAATGTCAACAGGGCTCGGAATTGAGACTTGTCTTTTGTAAATGTCAACAAGCTCAAAATTGAGACTTAGCTGTCTACTGGTTCAGAGGTCGCAATGACATAACCGGATGAGACGCCACCAAGTTCAAGGTTGCAATGGAGTTTGGGAAAAGTCTCGTTTTCACGGGGAGAAACGAGGGAATCACTGTCATAGGTTTAGTGTTAACGTAACAGCAAAATGTATTTGTGGTCTTACCATTCTATGGATGAGAATTGGTAAGTTATTTTGGAGGTCTCATTCTCACGGGGAGAAACGAGAGGATTGCTGTCATAGGTTTAATGTTAACATAACAGCGAAGCATATGTGGCCTTACCATCCTATGGATGAGAATTGGTAAGCGACTTTGGAGAGGGAATCAAATGGGAACTGGTCTCTTAGGATTTTTAGCAAATCCCCAGCTGTCAACGGGTTTGATATGCCTTTACCAACTACCGTTTGAATTGGGCTAGCCATGCTATTCCCCTCAGCATGATGAGTTGTCGAGGACTTATGTTGGGCTTAAAAGCCAACATTTTCCTCTATCCTTAATCGTTAAGGATATTGGATTATCGGGTTAATGTCTGCATAACCCTGACTCTCCTTTAGGATAACTGGTGCACGGCCAGGTTCCTGTTGGTTTATGGATGTATGACCTCACTAGGAGGAAGAGAAAGGCTCTCGGAGATCTTGATCAGAGGTGCAGTGTTAACTTGATCAAGAGAAGGATCCTTGATTAAGGATAATACTTCTTTAAGAACTTGCCATTGATCGGCATCATGAGTAGGTCGCCCTCTGCAGTCGTGAGCCGGTATGCTCCGTTTGAATAGACTGTTTCTATCACAAACGGTCCTTCCCATTTAGGCTGAAATTTGCCTTTGGTCTTGTGCGTCATAATCATCGGTCGTCTGACGGCTAAGACCAGGTCTCCTTTCTGGAAGACCCTCTGTTTGACCTTCTTATTGAAGGCTTTTGAGATTCGAGCTTGATATAGCTCGATATGCTGCTGAGCTTGTAGTCGCTTCTCGTCCAAAGCTTCGAGCTCTTGAAGGCATCGGCGATCATTGTCCTCTGATGTGGTTTTAGTAATCAGAGCTACACGCAACGATGGCATCTGGATTTCTAATGGGAGGACTGCTTCACACCATATACCAGGGAAAAAGGCGTATTGCCTGTCGGTGTCCGAACCGTGGTTCGGTAGGCCCAAAGACATTCACCAAGCTTTTCGTCCCAATCTCGCTTATTCGAGGAGACGAATTTCTTGAGCAGCTTGATGATTGTTTGTTGAATGCTTCCGCCAAGCCATTGGCAGCAGGATTATAGGCAGTTGAAGCCACATTCTGAATTCGGTATTTATCGCAGAACCGATAGAATACTTGGCTTATGAATTGGGGACCGTTGTCGTGGATGATCCGCCTAGGGACACCAAATCGATGGATGACATGATGTTTGATAAAGTGAACCACATTGGAGGTTTTGACTTCAACCAGTGGTATAGCCTCCGCCCATTTTGAAAAGTAGTCGGTTATTGCTAGGATAAACTGGTGACCTTTTGTCGAAGAAGGGCTGATTGGCCCTACGACGTCTATTCCCCATGCTTCAAATGGCCATGAAGCAGCAGTCGGGTGGAGCAACTCCGAAGGCTGGTGTATGAAGTCCGCATGAATCTGACATGCTTTACACCTTCGTGCATATTGGATGGCGTCAGCTATCATAGTTGGCCAATAGTATCCAAGTCTGTGCAACCTGTCCTTAAGCTTTGGACCTGGCTGATGAGCTCCACAAGTGCCGTCGTGCGCTTCTTGGAGCGCTTCCTGTGCCTCTGAATGAGAAAGGCAACGGAGGAGGACACCGTCATATGAACGACGGTAAAGTGTCTTCAGAGTCGGATCATAGTAGAAACGGAGAGACCTTCGTCTGATAGATGCCGCTTCTTTAGGATTGTCTGGAAGCAGACCGTGCAGAACATAGTCGATGAGAGGAAAGCGCCAATCCTCGGCTCAAGATCCGTGGAGACATTATAGACTTCTCGAATTCTTAGCATGTGCTTGGAGCATACAAGATGTCGAGTTGCGACTGTGAGGTGATACTCGGTGTCTGCCGGTAAGGCTAGAGTTGTTGCTAATGCAGCAAGGGCGTCCGCCTTAGTATTTTGAGATCGGGACACATACCCGATGTAGAAACCTTCAAATAGGTTAGCCAATTCGATGGCTGTATGGTAATAAGGCACCAAGTCCTCATGGCGGACTTCGTATTCGCCTTTAACCTGATTGATGATCAGTTTTGAATCTCCATAAGCTTCGAGGTAGCGTACCCCCATTCCATGGGCGAGCTGAAGACCAATGAGTAGAGCATTATATTCTGCTACATTGCTGGAGCACGATTCTGTCAAAGAAAATGCTCTGGGCAGGACATGATTCTGTGGGGAGATAAACACAACCCCCACTCCGGCAATAATCTTACCTTTGGGGCCCATTCGGGATGCTCCATCAAAGAACATCTGCCACACTTCCTCTTCTGAGGTTGCATAAGACTCGAAGACTTCATCAGGGATATCTTCGTGAAGTTTTGAATGCTCCGGAACTAGATGAGCAGCCAAGAACTCTGCAAGGGCCTGGCCTTTAACCGCCTTCTGAGGCGTGAAGATCATGTCGTATTGAGACAATAAAAGTGCCCACTTAGCCAATCTTGAATTCAATGATCCTGGCTTCGTCATAAGAAGACGCAATGGGTTTACTCTGGAGATGACATGTATGGTCTGGCTGACCAAATAATGTCGTGTCTTCTGAACAGCGAAGACGAGAGCTAAATGATTGGTATCCAATATTGCATATTTTACATCATAATTCCCATGCATATTACAAATAAATATGTGATTTTTACTCCTCTTCTCTACATATTTGCAGGTACACACTTAAAGGAGAGATATCCAAATAATCACTTAATTAACCATAATTAAGTGATTAATCAAGATTAAAGATAAAGCCAAATTCAAATCCCAGATCTAGAGAAATCCGCGCAACAAACAAAGATTCCAGATATACCACGTGGCTAACAACTTCGTAACAAACTCACAACAGAAAGTTGTTGGCCAACGGCCACAGAACTGCCGAGATTTGCCGCGCTTCCGCCGCAAAAATCTGGGCCGTTGGGCGCCAGATTTTGCCAGCTGTCTCGTCTTCTGGAGCCTTCTCTCTGAATGCTATAAATATCTGCACTTGACCTGCGTACAAAGACGGAATGGAGAAGAGAGGAGATTAGTTTAGTATTGTAATTTTCATGTATTTTTCTCTTTAGGTTTTGTTCTTTAGATCCCTCTTCTTCTTCCCTAGAATTCAATGTAAAAGAGAGTGATTGTGAGGGAGAGAGCTTGTGTAATCAAGAGTGACACTTGAAGCAACAAGGATTGATCCATCCTCCTTCCTCTACTTGAAGCTTGGTTCTAGTTCTATGTGCATTCTTTAATTGCTTTCTTATTGCTTTGTTTACTTCTTGCAATTACTTCATGCTTTCTTGTATTTTTCTTATGGCTTGTTGTAGCTAATTCCTTCTCCATGTACTAGGTTACCACTAGCTTAGCTTACTTCACAACTCATGGGTGATTGCCTTTGTTCATCTTGCAAGTTGTATGATCTTCTCTTCTCCGACAGTTAAACCACCGTCTACCAAGTGAGAAAGTAATTAGGTCAACACGCGAGACGAATCCAAGCCGATGGAGTGACAACATTAGGCACGCATTCGCTATCAAGGAGTCTAGTAAGTCTTGGCAAGCTAGCTAGGTAAGCTAGTCATGGATTGCTTTCTTTAAGTTTTCTTTCTTTTCTTGTGAATAAACCAATCCCAATCTTGATTTCTTTTTCGACAATTTCCACCATGAACATAGCCATCCTTCCTTTAGTTTCTTTTTCACTTGCTTCACTAAGTTTATAAGCAAGAGAAGAACACTCGTTGTTCACTTCACTACCACACGTAAAGCTTCCATCGCGAGCTCTCCCTGAGATTCGACTCGGTATAGCCCTATGCTATAGCGGAGACAAGAAAGGGTACATCAAATACATTGCTTCATAATAAATACACCTTTCTCGTCTAATCAAAATGGCGCCGTTGCCGGGGGAGAGCGACGTATTTTTGGTTTAAAGTGAAGTACTAAACGATTCTTCTTCTCTGTTTGCAGGTTACAGGTAAAGAAATAGGAAATATTCATTGCAGTCACATATAAGTGGACCTGGGCCTCTGCTCTTGAAAGCAGAGACCAGGATCCCTCCAAAGTGTCGCGTTCCCACGGCAAAAGCCGCGCGGCCGCGGCACAGAGGAGTTCACTTCTGACAAATTTTCTGCAGGGGCTTCAGATCTGCAAATTACATCTGCTGTTATACTTGATTTCCTGTATACTTCACTGTATTCCTGTTTAATTAAAAAAACAGTAAAAAGTTGATTGAAATTGCTAAAAATTGTTTAGACATTTGCATTTTAGGCACGTGTCTCTTCAATTCTTTACTTTTACTGTTGAAGAGTGCTGGAGGCAAGGTACGTGTTTGCATTGCATTTAGACTAGGACAAACTCTTGCTTGATTTTCATGCTTTGAGTGTATCCTAGCTATCTTTCTTGTACACTTGCACAATTCAAATCTAAGGGCATACCCGTAAATAAGATAAGGTGGGGGAGGTCATTACCCTTTCCTTAGCCCGAAACCATTTTCCCAAGCACTCACTAACCCAAGCCTAATTTAATAAAAAAATAGACGTTGGCCCTAGGGACATCTCGGACTCAATTAGGAGATTTTCCTAAGGGGGAAAAGTGTTGGAATTTAACTCTTGCAAAATCGGTGTCTAGGAAAGGGGTTGAGGGCCGAAAGCCCGAAGGTTGCTGGTTACTTAATTAAGGAACGTCTCCGGATGGAAAACCTCCCACCAACCTTACCCTTCCCTGGCTGATTAGCTTGTGGTTAGAGTCTACACTAAACCTCCCGTGGACAGTCTATTGTTAGGAGTCGTCTAGGTCTAAGTCTACCCTAACTTAGGTTAGAAATTTTTTCTTTTGTTTGTTTGTTTGTTTGTTTGTTTGTTTTTGTTTGTGATTGTGTGATATGGCTTATAATTACAATTCTTTCCATCCATATGTCACACACACTCCATATTCGGATAATTCCAACCCGGTGTTTTACAATATGCACCAACCACATACACCGGGTTGGCCTTATCCGAATCAATATGACCCATATCCCCCATCTAATAATTATAATGTCCAAAATAATTTCAACTCTTCACCGAGTCATGGGGATTCACGTACCCCGAGTCAAATTTTCAAAATCCTTGTCCACAACATTCATTTCCCGAGTCCACTTCATATACTCCTTTTTCTGAACCACTATTTGAAGAAAAATCTGAGTTACAAAGGAGTATAGAAGCAAATTTACAACAGGCCACGCAACACTTTCAGAAAAACATTGGCCTCTCCAATTCCACCGTATTTTCAAGAGTCTTACTCAGTTCCACCTCTTCATAATGAACAACCATTTATGAGTAATGATTTCTTGTGTGAGTCCACTCTTCCATCACCATACATTTTTGACTCACAATTTCACCATCACTTCCAAGACCACACTTCATCTTTTCATCCAAATAATGAAATCATCACTTGTGAAAAGGTGCTTGAAGACATGACCATTGCTCGAAAAGCTAGAGATCGTGACATAGATTTGATGATCCAAACTCTTCATCATCATCCTATTTCTAAGGTCACTAGCCACTCTGTTAAAACCAAAGAGTCATGTAGTCTTGGAAGTTCAGATTCAATTTCAGCACATTCACCTGAACTTGTCCACACTTCTGAAAATCCAATGATATATTGGCAAGTTTTCCTTTTTCTGAAATTGAATTGGAACATGAATTTGATCCTGAACTTCCACTTGATGATTCCAATTTACTTCCTGATTCAATCATGACTCCATATCCTTACCTGATTTCAATCCATTTCCCAAGTCAGAATTGGATCCATTTCCTATCCATTGTGAAAATGAATCACCAATCTTTTATGATGATCACATAGAACTTGGCCAATTCCATACTTCTGAAAATCCAATTGATAAATTGGCAAGTTCTCCACATTTAATTGAACTACATGAGGAATGTGATCTTGAACCCCAACTTTGTGATTCAATTCTTCTTCCTGATTCCATAATGACTCCGGTATCTTTACCTCACTTCAATCCTTTTCCGGAGCCGACATTGAATCCAGTCCCAATTCACAATGAAGTTGAATCACCCATCTTTGAGGATCATGTTGAACTTGACCAATTATACTTTTTGAAGATCCTATTGACAAATTGGCAAGTTCACAATTTTGTGGAATTGAACTCAATAAGAAATGTGACTTTGACCCTCAAGTTTGTGATTTAGTTCAAATACCTGAATCATTAATGACTCCTGTTTTGTTACCCAATTTGAGTAACATTTCAGAGTCAGTTTTGATTCCCAACCTTCCTGAACCTGAATCACTAATCTTAGATAGTCACATTCCATCATGGGAAACTGAATGTGGACTTGAGCTTCATTTTCTTGACTTGGACCCAGTTCTTGAATCCATTCCGACTCCTGAACCTTTACTTGACTTCATTCACTTCCCTGAGTCGGTGTTCCTTTCCGAGTCCAAATCAACCTTTCTATTATTTCATATTCCATTCTGGGACAAGGGTGTTGATAAATTTGACTCTGAAATTATTAGGAAAATCTTGAAATTAGATGGGGGAATGTACATAATAATCTTAAATGCACACATCATTTTGTGGGTCATATTATTGAAATTTCTGGTGGGTTCCTGAAAACCCAACATAAAGATGATTGGGCCATGTTTCGTGGACCAATCCGACCACCACCGGAACCACCACCTTAAGGTAATTTTTTCCTTCCCTCTTCATTTTTGTTTCATGCATACATATATCATGATGCATTGAGGACAATGCATGAAATAAGTGTGGGGGAGGGTTTACTAACATAGTGTTTTTAGATTTTCTTTCTTTTACTAGATTTTCTTTCTTTTACACTTCTTTTAGAAAATAAAAAAAAATTTTTAAAAATAAAAAATAAAAACTTTTTGAAATAAGAGACAAAGTTTTGATCTATTTTTAAGAAAATTAAGATGTATCTTAGAAATTAAGAAAGCCTTAATTATGACATCTTAAACCTAGTTGAAATAATAGATCTTGTTTGAGATTATAGGCTAAGTAAGTAAAATTGGTGAGATATTCTTATCTTGATTTTTTTTGCCTTAGATAATATGCACTTTACACTTACACATTTCTTGGATGGAAACAAAGACCAAAAATGCCATATAAATAAAAAAAAAGAAAAAAAAATTATAAATAAAAGATCACTTATTAAGCTGGATAACTATGCCTCAAGAAGCATGGTTACTCACGCCTAACGGTGATCTCACTTATTAAGCTGGATAATTGTGCCTCAAGAAGCATGATTATTCACGCCTAACGGTGATTATAAATAATCCCCTTTAGTTTTGTGGCCTTTTTCACTCGAGTCCTTTAACCCGAGGGATGTTTTCTCATTTGGTGCCCTAGAACCATCTGGTTTGGGAGTCATCGGTTATAGGCTCGCTACATGGGTGAACTAGAAAGCCTAAGAAAAACTAAGGGAAGAAAAAGAAAAAAAAAAAAAAGAAGAGAAAAAAAATATATATAAATAAATGGCTTAATGGTTGGAGTTGAAATCCTAGAAATCTTCACTTACACGGTGTGCATACTATCTAGGTTTTATGAAAGATAAAGTATTCAATCCAATTTTGAATTCTTACCTTAATTAAAAACAAGATCTTGCATGGAGACTAAGTTAAGGAAGAATGATTATAGGTGGACTTATGACCTAGGATCACTTATATTTTTGCAAAAATAGTTCGAAAACATGTCTCTCTTTCAAAATGAATTTTCAAAATACTAACATTTGTTTTCTTTCTTTAAGGATTTTGTGGGTGTAATCCGCTGAAAACCCTCAGGAGACAACACTCCTCCTCTAGGGTAACTTAGAGGTTTAACGGCTTGTTGCACATGCTCAGTGCAATCGCGTCACCTGCGAAAGTGGTGTAATAAAACTGGTAGTATAGATTTTCTTTTCTTTTTCTTTGTTTTTGCTCGGGACGAGCAAAAGAATAAGTGGGGGTGTGATTGGTATCCAAATTGCATATTTTACATCATAATTCCCATGCATATTACAAATAAATATGTGATTTTTACTCCTCTCTTACATATTTGCAGGTACACACTTAAAAGAGAGATATCCAAATAATCACTTAATTAACCATAATTAAGTGATTAATCAAGATTAAAGATAAAGCCAAATTCAAATCCCAGATCTAGAGAAATCCGCGCAACAAACAAAGATTCCAGATATACCACGTGGCTAACAACTTCGTAACAAACTCACAACAGAAAGTTGTTGGCCAACGGCCACAGAACTGCCGAGATTTACCGCGCTTCCGCCGCAAAATCTGGGCCGTTGGGCGCCAGATTTTGCCAGCTGTCCGTCTTCTGGAGCCTTCTCTCTGAATGCTATAAATATCTGCACTTGACCTGCGTACAAAGACGGAATGGAGAAGAGAGGAGATTAGTTTAGTATTGTAATTTTCATGTATTTTTCTCTTTAGGTTTTGTTCTTTAGATCCCTCTTCTTCTTCCCTAGAATTCAATGTAAAAGAGAGTGATTGTGAGGGAGAGAGCTTGTGTAATCAAGAGTGACACTTGAAGCAACAAGGATTGATCCATCCTCCTTCCTCTACTTGAAGCTTGGTTCTAGTTCTATGTGCATTCTTTAATTGCTTTCTTTATTGCTTTGTTTACTTCTTGCAATTTACTTCATGCTTTCTTGTATTTTTCTTATGGCTTGTTGTAGCTAATTCCTTCTCCATGTACTAGGTTACCACTAGCTTAGCTTACTTCACTAACTCATGGGTGATTGCCTTTGTTCATCTTGCAAGTTGTATGATCTTCTCTTCTCCGACGGTTAAACCACCGTCTACCAAGTGAGAAAGTAATTAGGTCAACACGCGAGACGAATCCAAGCGATGGAGTGACAACATTAGGCACGCATTCGCTATCAAGGAGTCTAGTAAGTCTTGGCAAGCTAGCTAGGTAAGCTAGTCATGGATTGCTTTCTTTAAGTTTTCTTTCTTTTTCTTGTGAATAAACCAATCCCAATCTTGATTTCTTTCGACAATTTCCACCATGAACATAGCCATCCTTCCTTTAGTTCTTTTTCACTTGCTTCACTAAGTTTATAAGCAAGAGAAGAACACTAGTTTGTTCACTTCACTACCACACGTAAAGCTTCCATCGCGAGCTCTCCCTGAGATTCGACTCGGTATAGCCCTATGCTATAGCGGAGACAAGAAAGGGTACATCAAATACATTGCTTCATAATAAATACACCTTTCTCGTCTAATCACTAAACGACTCCTAACTGGTTAGACTGTCCATGGGAGGTATAATGCAGACTTTGACCACAAGCTAATCACCCAGGTCAGGGCAAGATTGGTGGGAGGTTTTCCGTCAAAGACGTTCCTTAATTAAATAACCACCAATCTTCGGGCTTTCGGCCCTTAATCCCTTTCCTAGACACTGATTTTGCAGGAGTCAAATTCCAACACCTTTCCCCCTTAGGATAATCTCCTAATTGAGTCCAAGATGTCCCTAGGGCCAACGTCTACTCATTTTTAGTTAGGCTCGGGTTAGTAAGTGCTTGGAATCTGATTTTTGGGGCAAGGAAGAGTGATTAAATCCCCACCTTATCTTGTTAATGGGTGGTGCCCTTAAAATCAATTTGTGCAAGTGTACAAGATATGTAAATAAGATTCACTCAAAGCGATGTAAATCAACCAAGAGATGAGTCCTATTCTATATGCAATGCGAACGTACCTTACTCAACACTCTTCAACAGTAAAAATAAATGAATTGAAAAGACACGTGCCTAAAAATGCAAACGTCTAATCAATTTTTTATCTTTGTCAACAAGTATTTTACTGTTGGTTTATTAGCAGGATTATGTGATGGCATATAAGAATTAAGATTTGCAGCAGCTATGCTTTTGCAAAGAAAGCAACCCTGCAAAAAACCTGTTTAGTAGTCAACTCCTTTTTGCCGCGGATCCGCGGCTTGGCCGAGAAAATGCGACAAATCAGAGGGCACTTGGTCTCTGCTTTCTAGAGTAGAGGCCCAAGACCACTTATATGTTACTGCAATCTTATTTTCCTGCTTTGCTTGCCCTATAACCTGCAACAGAGAAGAAAATTCGTTTTAGTTCTAAAAAATTTTCAATAAAAATCAGATTTCAATAAAAACCGTTACCCTCCCGGCAACGGCGCCAAAATTTTGATTGAAGCTTAAACCTGCACAAAAAATACAGATTTTAGATTTAAGAATAAAGATGTGCAAGTGCTCAATTCTTACCGCTATAGCAAGTGGCTATGCGGGTCGTGACCCACAAGGAGGGTTTGCAATGGAAGCGTTCAAAGTTCTTTATTGAAATCTTTATGAAGAAAACGAAAGTTCTTCTTTGTTTTAAGAAATAAAAATGAAAGAAGAGTTAAAGGTTAAAGTTAAAAGGAAAGCGATAGATGAAGAAAGTGGAGAAAATGGAGAATGACTATTTACAAAGAAATGGGAAAAGAATGAAAAAATGGAAAATAAAGTTAGAAAGAAAACGGTAGAATGAGAAAGTGAGAGAATCAGAAAGCGACTATGTACAAATGAGTTGGAAAAGAAATGATGAAAGATTTGGAAGATGTGGTGATCTATACTAAAGAAATAAAAGAAAAGAAAGAAGGTTGAAGAAATACTTACCTAATTTGATTGATGACTTACCTGAAAACCTTTGCATGTTCTACCTTGCTTCGGAGGCGTTCAACGCATAGATCATAGGATCGAGCTCAGTCCCCGTTCGCATTATATCATCAAGCGGAGCAAGAATGAAGTGATACGGATCTTGAGGAGGAGAACGTCTTCATGGACTATCGTTGGCACTCACACAACATCGTTATACTTATGCTTCTGGAATCACTTGCAAGCTCATCGAAAACAAAAGAGGTAAAGTAGAAAGAGGAAAAAGAAAACAAAAGAGAAGACTAACATAAAAGAGTATTTACCTTTATTGCTTGTAGAAACAATAGAAGAAAGGAGGAGGGTACATCGGTGTCACTCTCAATCATCAGCCTCTCTCTCTTACTTACATGAATCTTCATCTAACCTAAGCTTACATTCAAATTACAATTACAATAAAAAAAAAGAAAAACCTAAACTACAAAGAATGAAAATTAGGCTAAATCCTATCTCTGCATGGTCGCCTTTTGCTCAGCTGAAACCTGTATTTATAGGCAAAACCCTAACAGGTAAGATCCCGGGAAGACTGGGGAGCAAACGCTCCCCCAACAGCAATTAAACAGCCGCGGAAACGCGGCTTTGGCTGCGTTTTCGCGGCCAGGGTGTGGCCAGGTGGCCACACCCTGTTGGTGGGTCTCCCTGATTTTCCTTCTGCTTTTATCTTCAGTTGGTTTTCTCGTTTGAGTCCAGGATGTGATGAAATGGCCTTTGATTCTTGGCTTTAACCGATCGATTCTGAGAGGATTCTTCTCAACCGGTTTTCAACCTCTTGATTTTGCCCTGATTCACTGAGTTCGAATTAATTCTGATTTAATTCAGAATTTGGTGGGCTTTGGGCTCATTTCTCTTCATCTCCTTAAGGAATGGGCCTGCAAATAAATTAAACATTTAATTAGGACAATGCAGATTTTATTCTATAATAAGTATGGAAATATGATACTAAATATGCAACATTATCGACCAATCAATAATCTAACAAAAAAGCATTATAAAGTCTACTTATAATTATTTGCAGCAAATAAATAACTCAAATAACTATGCCAGACTAACCAATTATAGAGAATAATTAATTAACGAAAACAATTAACCAAAACTAATAAAGACTAAAGCAAGAGTTACTTGTTCTCCACGCTGCTACAGTACCCTCAATTCCCCACCTCTGTTGGCTGCCCCACTTCCTTGTTCCCGTGTGAAACCCACGCTGCGTGGGCCCCGCGCCTTGGTACAGGCGCCTTGAAAGGGCGCCTTGGAGAGGCGCCTGGGAGAGGGCCTGGGAGAGGGCGCCTGTAGCCTTGATGCAGGCGCTTGTACCGCCTTCGGGTGAAGCAGGCGCCTGTAGCGCCTTTATGTTAGCGTTGTTTTGCCTACAGCCTAGGTGTTGTAGGGCTGGTGCACCTACAACCTAGGAAGCAGGCGCTTTTATAGCACCTATAAGCTCTAAATTTTTTTTTTCCCTTTTGTTTTTGTAAGGAGCGCCCAATTCCACAGAGAGAGAGGGAGAGAGAGGGAGTTTGATGAATCAGTCAATCACAAGATGAAGAATAATAATGGTAACATGAACGACAATTTGCAGAAAGAAGAAAGAGAGGCGGCCTACATATTAAACTCTAAAAACCTAGGTTACAGGTAAAAGAAAAATTAGCCTCCTCATAAAACTCTAGCCTTACATGGCTATTTATAGACTTAGGGTTTACTTATTTTTTACAAAAGTCCACAAAAATTATTAATTATACAGAAAAGCTATCAATGTCAAATTGCACTAAAGCCCTTGAACTTTATAAAATTGCGTTTTTGCCCCAACTGGCTTCAAATTTCTCTGAATTGACTGCAGATTTATTTGATGTCCGTTTTGAGCATGGTAGAGCAGCACCGGTAGCGCCAAGCATCCCATCTCACTTCAATCTCCTGTTGTACATTTTACAGTCTTTGGAGCACGCTTTTGTGGTGCAGTTTCCTTTTGATAGCTCACTCTGCAAAGTGCAACTAAAATATCTGAGTAGCATTATTTATAAACAATGAATATGGGCATGAAAATGTGACAAAATTGTGCTAATCGCAATATTAAGAGATGAATACAGAGTTGTGTAGGTAGCATCAGTACCATCAAATCTGTAATCTAATGGTCATGTATCTGATCGTGATGGTGTCTGATCGTGATTGTATGTATCATAACCCAATAAAATATCCAAAAACTGTTGTCTCAAATTATAACGATCAATTTTCTCAATTAATTTCCAGTAATATGAGAATCACAATATCATCGATTTACAGTCTTTAACTATCAATCATGTTTCATTATTATCCAGTTATTTTGAAGATCCAGATCACAGTATTTGTCACGATCAGTATAAATTTTGTGTCACTAAATCAGGCTATCACATACAAGCAATAATGTCAATTTAAGTTTTGTTACGTGCATGAACAGTAATAAGATGCAAAATGATATGCAAGATAAGGTAACACGATCATAAGGTGAAAATATTAATTATGTAATAATTAAAGGCTATAATCGGAGAGAAGAAGGTTATAGCATGATCACGGGACAAGACAGATATCAAAGATTATGACATCGAGAGATAACAATTAAAGGATAATATCAGAGTCAATAGGAAAATCAAAGAGAAGAGAAGAGTGTACACTTGCATGAAATAACGCGGTTTCGGGTCCGAATCGCCGTCAGGTCTGCACTTCACGGACCGGTCCGGATCTCTGAATCATCTCATAAGTCGGTCTTCAAATCGCCAGCATATCGGGTCCACAATGAACGTAATTCCGGGGTCTTCTGTAAACGCAACTCCAGTTAAACCACTGAAGCACACACAATTACATACACATATATACACATGTATATACAAACATTCACCAACACATATATGTATACAATATGCACGTACATATCCCCATATACATACACATGCATTTTCACACACACACACACATCCCTATACACCATACAAATAATACATACAAATATAACACATAATCACACATCAATTAAAAACACCCCCACACACTATACACATGCATGCACACATCATTTAAATACGCATACACACCGACATGCATCAACAGTACTCTACACATTATAGAGAGAGTACCCATGGGAGGAGAGAGCTCACAGCTAGGGTATGCGTACTCCAGGGTGCTCGCGGTCTCGCCGGAGAGGATGGTGAAGGCTGGTGGAGAAGGTGGACGATAAGGGAGGCTCACCGAAGTGCTTGCAGAGAAGATTGGGAACTTACGGGCTCTGGCGCATTGACAGAGGAGAGCAGGGGCAAGCATGGTGGAGTGTGACCTGGGGGTATGGAGGAGACATGGCCTGTGGGGTGTCCTATGGAGAAGAGATGGGTGCTCTGTGGTTCTTGCCCGAGAGTCGAGCATGGAGGAACTCGGATTGTGCTCATAGCGTGGTCATCATGGGGAGAAGTAGGAGGATGTTGGGCATGGCTGTGGCTTGTAGAGGAGTGTGCGCCATGAAGGAGCGGGTTGAGACGAGCTCCGGTGGAGGCAGCCTCGGCGGGGAGGCGGCATGGAGGAGATGTTCACGGTGGGGGCTCGGCATGGGTGGCGGCACAACGCAGGGGCTGCGGAGAGTGCACGATGGTGTAGAGGTGGCAGGGCAATGCTTGATCAGGTGGCTCCGAGGGAGAGGCATGCGATGGTGAAGGTTGTTGAGGAGTATGGAAGATGAAGGTGGGAGATGGCCACGACATGGATTTATAGAGATAGGAGAGAGAGAGTACGTGAGAGAGATAGAGAGAGAGAGAGAGAGAGAGAGGAGAGAGAGAGAGAGATGGAGAACATGAGAGAAAGGGAGGATGCAACTGGAGGATGTGGGAGGGATATAGGGAAGAAGGTGGAAGACGTGGGTGAAAATGAGGTGAAGTAGGTGAAGTGTATGATGATGATATATATATATATATATATATATATATATATATATATATATATATATATATATATTATATATATATATATATAATATATATATATATGGTTCCTTTCTCATACAAAATGCCAATAAGGCGTCATGGTTGTGGTGTTTCAATACATTGTGGGGGTCATGGCTTTCGAAAATGTGATCACAAAAAAAAAAGCATTTTCTTTTTTTATTTTATTTTAATTGCATTTTTTATATACAAAATGCCAATAAGGCATCATGGTTGGCATATTTAATTATTAGTTATTTGATTAAACTCCTAGTAATTCAGAAAAATCCTCAAAAATTCTTAAAAATAGAAAATATAATCTTGAACATTGTTTTGAAGTTGGATCCCCAAAATTCATCCTCAGTTGTTAATTAAAAATCTCAGAGTCAATCTGTGACACCGATCGATCCCGAATTGAGATTCTTCTCCAAAAATTTTCAAAAAAATTCAAAAAATCTAGAAAAATTTAAAATATTGAAAAATAATATCCTCTTCAATCTGGTATTAAGACAGCTAAATCGAGTATTTATACTATATCAGATACCAGTATTGACACACGTACATTGGAAACCGATGGTTACAGTTCTATTAAACAGAAAACCTCCCACCTGATATTCACCGACCTGGCCAATTAAATCAGTAACATTGATTAGTTGTCAGAGCTAACATTCTTGAGATAATTATGCTTACTTGAAGTTACTTACTTTTACTCTACTTGAATTGTAGAAGATGTCTAAGACTAATCAAGATTGTACCAGTACGGTACCTAAAATGCAAATTCAGACTGTGGTGTCTGCTCCATTCCTAACCCGAAGCCAGAGAAGCCAGGAAAGTTTGATGGCATAAAATTCAAGAGATGGTAATAGAAGATGCTCTTCTACTTGAGCGCTCTGCATTTGGCCAAATTCCTACAAAAGGATCCACCAGAATCCGGAACTGATCGGGGCTCTGTCCTTACAGTTGATGCATGAACACAAGGTGACTTCCTTTGCCGAAACTATATTTTAAAGGGACTGGATGACTCTTTATACAATGTCTACAGTCCTATCCTAATGGCAAAGAAGCTATGAGCAAGCCTCGATAAGGAATATAAAACCAAGGATGCCGGTACTAAGAAGATCATTGTAGGATGATTTCTGGAGTACAAGATGGTAGATAGCAATACTGTGATCAGTCAGGTGCAAAAATTTTAACTTATCTTGTACGAGATAGAGGCTGAAGGTATGATTCTACCTGAAACTTTTCAGGTTGCAACTATAGTAGAGAAACTCTCACCTGCGTGGAGAAATTTCAAGAACTACCTGCAGCACAAGCGCAAGGAGCTGAAGTTAGAAGATCTCATTGTGAGGCTTCGAATTGAGGAGGATAACCGAAAGTCTGAGAATAGGAGTAATAAGAACTCCTATGAGGCCAAGGCTAATATGATCGAAGACTCAAACGAAAGCGTCTACTTCCAAGGGCTTGAGCGGAAGAAGACTGCCCCGGGGTATAAAGGTAAGGACCAATAAGGCAAGAACAAGCACTTTAAAGGAACTTGCTATGTCAGCAACAAGGAGAGACATAAGGTGAATGAATGTCGTAGTTATCCCAAAAAGAACAAGAAGGACCATCCACAGGCAAACCTGAACGACCATGCATCACCAAGCCTATCGATTGTGGTGTCAGAAGTGAATCTGACAACCAACAATAAGAATTGGTGGGTAGACACTGGGGCTACTTGACATATCTGTTCTGAGAAAATATTATACTCTGAATATTAAAAACTGGAGCATGATGAGCAACTCTTCATGGGCAACTCAGCCGTCTCTAAAGTTGAGGGAAAAGGAATGGTCATACTAAGTGGACATCTGAAAAGAAGCTCACTCTGAACAATGTATTGCATGTTCTAGATATCCGCAAGAACTGATATCCGGTTCAATTTTTAGTAAGAAAGGCTTTAGAATGGTTTTTGAATCTGATAAATTTGTACTCTTTACTAAGAATGGGGTGTATGTGGACAAGGGTTATCCTATTGATGGTCTTTTCAAGGCAAATGTTGCTGTTGTGGATAAAAAGTCTGTGTATTTGTACCCAAAGCTCATAAATAAAGGAAATTCTATTTATTTGCTTGAGTCTCCTATATTATGGCATGCTAGATTAGAGAATGTAAATTACAAGTCCTTACAGAACTTGTCTAATTTAGGATATATTTCTAAACTCAACTAAGAAGAAATTTGCAAATGTGAGATTTGTGTTGAGGCAAGCTCACGAAAAACTCATTTTACTCAATTAATCGAAATACAGAACTTTTAGAGTTAATTCATAGTGACTTGTGTGACTTAAATTTGCACCAACAAGTGGCCAAAAAATATTTCATTACTTTGTAATATCTCTAGTATATATTACTGTATTTCTATTTTTTCTAAGTATTTATTTTACTTTACTGATTATTTTTATTATTATTATAATCAACTTGATTTATACTTAGTATTATTAAATGAACAAATTATTTCAGAGCATTAAATGATAATTTGGCTTTATATATTTTTCATTATTATTTATTATTATTAGTGTTATGGTCATGTAATGTTATTGGTATTATTATTATTATTTTGGCTAATTATTGTTGTTGTTAATATTAGTACTATTATTTTTTTTGGTAGTGGTATTCATAATATTTTCGTTTCCCTTGATTCCTATTCATGCCCTTTCCCAAGCCCAAAGCTCATGGCCCAAACCCACCTCTTTATTTTCCTTCCCTTTTCTTTTAATTTCCCAAGCCCCACTACCATTCTTTGTAAGCCTAGACTTAAGCCCTACAAACCTAATAGCCTTCTCTATAACTTCTTCACCTTATTCTTCAACTATAATCAGCCCAATAGACTCAAACCCATTATCTAAAACCACAACCTAAATTTTAATCCTGTCTATTAAATCTCAACCTAATCTTATATCCTACCAAATCTTAGCTAACCAAATCAAAATCCTAACTAATTAATCCTATTTAATCTTAAATCCTTAACCTAATCTATCTTTCCCTCTCGTCTTCTTCATTCAACAACAGCCCCCACATACTTCTCCACCGTGAGCTGAGCTCCACAGCCATCTCCATCTCTTCCTCGACTCCGCCGGCGAGCCTTGGCTGCCACTGGACCTCCGCCACTCTGAGCGCGAGCCATCGGAGACACCACCTCTGCCTTGCCTTTCCCAGCGCCTTGTCGAGCCCTTGTAATCATGTCACAGACCATCCTCTCCCCCGTGGCAGCCGTACCTCCTCCACGAGCTTTACCGCGTGCAAGCAATACCACCGGAGCACCCACCGGACCCCCACCCTTCGGTAAGCAACCGGACCATGCCGCATCAATACCTCCCCAACCCCCATCCACTATCATGCAATGCCCTGCAACCGCCACCATCACAACCTCACACCATGGCAATCCACCGTCCACTCTCCTTCATACCCAAGTCAGAGCACACCCGAGTTCCCATGGCTTTCTCCACCTTCACCATGGCATCTTCCACCCTCTGTGGATCACAGTCGATCGCCGTTTGCGAGCGCGAACGCACCCGCGCCCTTCTCGGCGAGATCCTCTATCCCCTCGACCTCCTCTGGGGCCTCCGTTGCCTTCGTCGGAGTGCCGCAAGCCTCCCCTATGGCCGTGAGTGATTCCCTCTCTCTCTCAGTTTACATTTTTGTGTGTGTTTGTTTATTATTCATGTAGGTTCACATGTAAATATGTGTGATGTGTGTGTTGAGTTTAATTGGGTGTGAACTATAATTATGTGGGTGTTAGTTTTTTTTTTATGCATGGGAATGTATGTATGCATGTGGGTGTGTACACATGAGGGTTGATGCATGTGCATGCGGGTGTGTACACATGAGGGTTGATGTGGTTGTGTGCGTGGATGGTTGTGAGGATATGTATGAATGGGTATGTATAAATGTATATATGTGTGTATGTATGTAAGTGCGTGTATATTATGTGTATTAGAGTGTACCTGTATATATGTGGAGTGTATGTGTATGGGGTGTATATAATAATTGTAAGGGTGTGAGTTCATGTGTTTGGATGTATGTTCCAGTTTCGGGACACGTTCGTGCGATCCGGACTCGTTACGGGAGATTCGGAGTTGTACTCGTTAAGGACCTAATACACAGACGATTTCAAAACTGACCCATGGGATAATCGGAGATTCATACCGGTTCATGCAGTGGAGACCAAATGGCGATTTGGTTCTGAAACCGCGTCATTTCATGTGAGTGTTCGTTCTTGTGTATTTTCTTATTTACCATTGTCAGTAGGCATCTATATATTACTTGTATCATTTCATGTGACCGTCTGACTTATTTTACCTGTTTGATTACTTGCATCACTTCATGAGGCATCAGTGATCGTACACCTTATTTAATTTGGTTGATTAAAGCGACTATCAGCGATATTTCATGTGTTGGTAGTTGTCGCTGTGGGCTTAGGCCTAGTATTAGAATACCTTAGACTATGGCTTGATTCGATCTATTGCCTGACTGGCCGAGTTCATATTTAAGCATCAGACATATATGGACCTTGTATTTTGATATTGAGATATCAGACTTAAGCCACTTCATATATAGATGATTATTATTTTCGGATTCAGATCTAGTTATTATAGTCTGCCAAAGGGATTGAATCTTGAGATGATTAGTTTGTGACTGTGATTAGAAATGTATATTTTATGTGGAGTAGTTATCAGACTTGATATTTAATTTGTGATTATTTAGATAAGAATTAATTTGGATATTGGGAACGGTTTAGTTATGATCTTACTTTATTAACGGATTAGAATTCTTGATGCTTGGATCGATACATGGATTTATTTAGAGTTGAAGTTAATTTAGAATTTATATTGTTTATATAGATATTAAATGGTAATTAGATGATATTGATAAAGGTTGGAATATGATCAAATGTATGAATATCCTACTATTGATATCGATGTGCACGATGAGACTGATTTTAGACTGTTAGGAGTAATTATTTCTGGATTCATCTACTTGTTAGTTTGTGAGAGTATTGATGGTTCACTTTTGATGCTGAGTATCAGATGTAGACTACTTTAGATTACATGTTATTCGAGAGTGTTCTACTCCTTATTTATGATTCAATATTTGTTGATTTAAGTTGATCGAGGATAATCAGTAGACTACTTTTTCATGATGGATTCTTGATTTATTCAGTTATAGAGATAGAGTTATTGTGGGATTGATTTTGTTGGTAACGGTGATCTTGTACTTCAGAGTGTGATAGAAGTTATTGATCGACCTTACTTATGGTGACTTAGAGGATTAGAGTAGATTGGCAACAGAGAGGACTGATTAATTTTATTGGACTAGTAATTTACTGCATCAGATATTCTGATATGGATTGATATGTGATGTTCATGATGATTTTGTTGCGACTATGAGTTGATAGATCAGTTTCTGTATATCCAGTGCTGGAGGATGAGGTTTTGATTAGTTCTATATGAGATTGTACATTGACTAGAAGGTACAGGACTGTTATTAGTACTCATGTTATTGAAAGTTACTAGAAAAATATTATCAGACCGTAACACATGCATTGTTCTATTGTTCTACGATTTACACAGTAATATTGTCACATTATTATTGTTACAACATTGATATTATTACTGTCACCATATCACCCCAGTAATTGAAATAACGTATGTATTGATTGCTCTAAATAATAATGTAAATAGACAACTTATGCTGGGATTGAGAAAATTGAAAGAGGTACAACGTCTGTATTTTGGGTGGACCTAGGATACAGGTTGCGCAGCTGAGATACAGTTCCACTGCAAGGTTCCGGGCGATGACTGACATTCTATATTGTTCATATTGTTATTGTTATTGACACCTAGGGGTAAGATCTGGTTCAGCGCCAGGTGATTGGGCCGTGGTTCTGGGTATATACGGAACCCACCTAAAGTATGGACAATGTCTCCAACCGATCAGTTTCAATAATTTAGGACCCTAATTGACACACCTGCAGTAGGCGTAGTATGGGATGCGTCTATTACTAGGGATAATTGGTGTTCGCTAAAATAATTAATACTGATAAACTGTTATTATGTATTATAATTGGATGTACTCACCTGATTGAACTCATATAAGTTACGATAGACATATGATTGTACACAAGACCAGATTGTAAACTAGACTAGTGACATATGCCAGGTTACACATCTTGATATCAGTTATTTGTTTACTGTTATATTAGTTGTCTTTTATCTACAGACTTATTCCTGTTATTGTTATTCAGCTATCGCTTACTTCCAACTTTAGACTTATTATTATTTCGTACACACTGTTTATATGCACGAGCCTTTCCCTTTTCTTATACACTCATTAGGTCACTTCTGACGACCCTGCACGTCTAGATACTGGATGTTTCATGTTTTTGATCAGGTGTGTTCGATGAGACTGGACATGTTGCAAGGAGCTGGAGTTTCTTTCTACCTATTCTGGTATTATTATCTTCCTTTTCATTCCTATTGATTCTGTAGTTTTCCTGATTCTCTATACATTACTATCAGTCGTTATTCTTTTCTGTATTCATGTGATATCATGTATGGCATTCATATATAGTATTGCAGTGATATTGATAAACTTTTTATAGCCTGTTCAGGTTACTTAGGCTTAGCGTATATGTGTGGGATATTTTTCTCGTGTATATACGTCGCCGACTCTCGTCGTGTCTCTTTTCACGTATTTGGGAAGCGGGGTGTGATAGGGTTTTCTTGGTATCAATGTCAGGTTCGACTTTCACTTTTTGAAATAAAGAGGACCTAGTTCTTACCAGTAATTTGACACAAGTTATATTGACATTACAATATACATATAGGATTCACACAATGATTGAGAATTGATTGTCCTCCCTTGGGAATCATCTCTTTAATTTTTTGATATCCCTGATTCCAACTCTTCTTCTAAAGTAATCTTGACTCCATCTTGATTCTTGTTCTTCTTCCTGATTCTATTTCCCTGATTTTATCTCCTAAGTTTGATCTTTCATGTTGAAGCTGGCAGGAGAACAGAGCGCGCAGCGAAAGCGTGGTGGATTCATAATGTAGTGACAAGCGTCATGGTAACTTTATCTTCTCTTTTAACTTGATTTTAATCATTCATACTTTATTGAAATTTTGAGGATAAAATTTTTATAAGGTGGGTAGAATTTAATATCCCGACTAAATAATAATGTATTTCTATTTTTCTAAGTATTTATTTTACTTTACTGATTATTTTATTTATATTATTATTAACTTGATTTATACTTATTATTATTAAATGTACAAATTATTTGGAGTATAAATGGTAAATTGTCTTTATATATTTACCATTATTATTTATTATGTCTAGTATTTATTATTATTAGTGTTATGGTCATGTAATGTTATTGGTATTATTATTATTAATATTTTGATTAATTATTGTTGTTGTTAATATTAGTACAATTATTTTTTTTTGTAGTGGTATTCATAATATTTTATTTTCCCTTTATTCCTATTTATGCCCTTTCCCAAACCAAAGCTCATGTCCCAAACCCACCTCTTTATTTTCCTTCCCTTTCTTTTAATTTCCAAAGCCCAACTACTCATTCTTTGTAAGCCCAGACTTAAGCCCTACAAACCTAATAGCCTTCTCCATATCTTCTTCATCTTTTTCTGCAACTATAATCAGCCCAATAGAACTCACAAACTCGTTATCTAAACCCACAACCCAAATCTTAATCCTATCTATTAAATCTTAACATAATCTTATCCTACCAAATCCTACCTAACCAAATCAAAATTCTAACTAATTAATCCTATTTAATCTTAAATCCTTAACCTAATCTATCTTTCCCTCTCCTCTTCTTCATTCAACAACAGCCCCTGAAAGTTCACCTAGAGGGGGGGGTGAATAGGTGATGGCTAATCTAATGGTCACTTAATGACAAATAATGCGGAATTAAAAACTATTATGACCTAACTAAAACTTTTACACTAAACACTATGTATAACACAAGAATGTAGCCGAATTCCTCGTGAAGGGCTCTGAACTAACTCCTCTAGATTCCCCTTGAATGGGTTGAGGTGCCGCGTTGGCTCTCTTGGTTGAATACAAGTGTTAGTAAACAATCCCACGCAAGTATATCAATTAAGCACAATATGAATATCAAGCATATAAAGATAGACAAGAAAGTAATGCAAGATATAAAAGAGATAGAGAGAGAGAGAATGAGCAATCGCAAACACAAGGGTATGTTTCGAGGTTCGAGCACACCTGCTCTACATCCCCGCCTTCGACACACGAAGGATTTCCACTATGCAAGATCCCAATGGATCTCTCCCCGGTGCCGCAACACCTACAAGCCCTCGGACTCCCTAGTCCCGTACACACGCAAGCCCCACAAGCTTGCCGAGGCCGCACCTCAAACCACGAGTCCACACAAGAACTCTAAACCACCGCGAACACACTTGTCCGCCTCCTCAAAGAACAAAGAAGAAATCTCTTGGTGATCTAAAACACTTTGATCACCAATTACAAAACTCTCACAACACAATCCTATGGATAGATAAGGCAATGGATAGCTCAAGTAATTGTGAGAAAGCAAGGAAAGAACTATGGTGAAAACTCAAGAAATCTCTTTTAACACTCTCTTGATAAAATCCCTTTTGATAGGAAATATTAGCTCTCAAATATGTGGAGAAAACCTTTTGAAAGGATCAGAAAAACTGGCTTGAAAGCTCTCCTAAAATCTTGTCTCAAAACAATGCCCAAACCCCCAAATTTATAGGCCAGAAAAATATAGCCGTTGGGGTCTGTCAGGCCTGCCGGTCGACCGAGTCGGTCGACCGCCAACGGTCAGAAATCTGACCGTTGGAGCCTCCGGTCGACCGCTCGGTCGACCGAGATACTGGAACAGAGAGCAGAACTCTCTGTCGGTCGACCGATACGGTCGACCGGGATTTCCAGAGAGCAGAAGCTCTCCGGCGGTCGACCGGGTCGGTCGGCTGTCCCTACAGTACACAAAGGCGTGCATTTCCGTGCACGTCGGTCGGCCGATCCGGTCGACCGACTTCAGAGTTAGTCGACTAGTAAGGTAGTAAGTCGACTAGCTGAAGCCTGAAAACAGTTTTTCTGAGATTTAAAACTAAGTCTTTTGGTTCACATAAAATCCATAAATACACAGAAAATCTACAAAAATAGTTTAACCAATATACTTTGATATACAAACATGCTTGCACAAAATCAAGGCATGTTATAAAAGATTGGACTATTTTGTAACTTGGAAATATTTGACTCATGATAAAAACTGTTTTTCCAAAACAATATTTTTCCAAAACATGTTTTCCAAATCTTCATTAAATACAAAAAACAAGATATACTTTTAAACATAGTGTGTATGGATATGATCCACTACACAATAAAGATGAAATATCTATGTTTTGACAATAAGCACTAAACTTGGTTTTGGTTAAAGATATGTATATAAGGAATACCAAAAACCAAAATATCTTTTTTCAAAATGAAAAGTCTTTTCTAAACTAAAAATTCTTTTATGAAAACAATTCTATCAAGAGTGTGTGTGTATATGTACTTGAGCAATCCACCACTATTCTATCCTTTACATTTTTAACTAAAACAAAAACAAAATCTTATACCTAGACACAAGTCTTCATCTTCTTGAAGTCTTCACTTGAAGGCTTCTCATCTTCTTGACTTGGTCCAAGCTTGATCCAAAAGCTCCTTGGATCACACCGTGCTAGCTCCAAATCTTGACATTTTATCCTTTGTTGAGCTATGCACCTACTAAGATCTTGATAATGAATCTGTCACTAATTAAACACAAGATCATTAGTAATCATAACTTCATGAGTTGATCATCATCAAAACTAGGGTGATAGGCCTTTGGGCCAACAATCTCCCCTTTTTGATGATGACAAAACTCATGAAGTTATATATGCATGGATTAAAGTAAAGCTTCAAAGAAGCTTCCCCTTAACTCATGCATACCAAATAAATAAATAAATATGCAATGAAAGCTCATGATTCATAAACATGCATTAAACATATTTTCATATCTTATGTTTATTTGTTATGAATGAAACACAATATATGCAAAAACACAAATGTGCATATATAAACTCAAAATCTTTTTCCCCTTTTTGTCAATCATCAACAAAGGGGTTCAAAGTAAAATCAAATCAAACAAATTTTCTCCCCCTTTTTGTCAAAACAAAGAGATCAAGAGGGGTAATACAAATCAATCAATAAAGATTTATATGCGATATACATCTTGAAGAGGAAGACGCTAAGTTAACTTCCCTACACATATGCATTACATGAAGAACGGATGACAAGCCCTAACTCACATAACACATATTATGTAATGCATAAGAGGAGATGTGAAGCCCCCTACACACGTATATCATATAAAGAAGAGTTGTCAAGCTCCTCAATTTATAATATACTCAACATGAATCTATATGTAAGAGAGATGTTAAGCTCTCCTTGCATATAGGAAATACAAATCAAAATTTTGAAATTTTCTTTTATCAAAACAAATTTTGAATTTTCTTAATAAACACATTTTGAGATATCAAGTAAACATATATTTTTTTTATTTTGATATCAATTATGAAAACATATTGCATAAGCTTTAAGAATTACAATTGAAAGTTGAATTAAGCTTAGCATATACATTGTGCTTTAAGAGTGTGAATCAATTGTAAATCAAGCACAAATAGATCACATATATGTATGAAAAGATAATACAATAGAAATTGATATAATTTAAATTTGAAAGCATTCATACATACAATCAAAAATATGAGTATATAAAAATTATATTGATACCAATTGAAAATATCCAATGATACCAATGAAGAGTAAGCTTATCATATACTCTACATATGAAGAATTTGCACTAGTTAATATGAAAATGTTTTAAAACTAGTACGGAATCCTTCAAGCAAGGAATAAAGCAAAAATGTCAATTAATCTCAATATTCCTTTAAATCATGAAGACATGAAAATCATCACACATTTTTTTATTAAAAACAAAATTTATATTTCAAGATATATGTATGTTTTGACAACACAATAAGTATACATACATATCCCTTAAAACACAATTGAGTCCATATAAATAGATTTGCATTAAAGGCAAATGACTCAAGAGGTATACATGTATATCTTAAAGTTTGGCAAAATACACATATACATGAAATGAAACACATGATCATAACATAAAAAAAAAATGGAAATATAAGTTTAAAATTGTATGGATCATCAAGACTAGGCTATACAAGCACATCTAATAGGCACAAATAAGCAATCAAAACCCAATCATATATAGATTTATTTGTGGTCCACAATATGTACAAGCATAAATCCTAGTGTTGACAAAAACTAACATTTAAACTAATATTCAAATCATAAAGCATCAAATCTTGAGAAAAATAGGATCATGTGTAAATCTCAAAAACTATTTGAAGAATAAATAACTAGTATAAATTTGTTTTTGAAAAATAGTTAAAGATCCTTCAAATACATCAAATCATATGTTTTTCATAAAGCATAACTAAATACATAAGGATTTAATCACTCATAATCTATAAAGCTCAAAATGATCATGGAAACTAAGTCATGAATAGATAAATGAAATGTGAGTGTTAAAAGATCATGAATAGCAATTTTATGAAATTAGTCATTTAGGCACAAAAAGATCATAAGTCACATTTTAACAAAACAAAGTCATTTTCATAAAAACACTAATCTTCATGGTATATGTATGATTTATTCAATCCTAACAATACACATGCATATCCCAAATATAAAAGAGTCTATCAAATGTATTTGCATGAAGGCAAGAGACTCACGGGTATACATGTATATTTATTAGATTGAATTAAAAATACATATACATGAAGTAAAATCATAAAGATTGGCAAAGCATGTATAAATGAGAGAATCATCAAAACTAGTCTATACATATGCATATAGTGGGTACAAATGAGCATGAAGTGCAAAAGTATATAAAACAAAATGTAGCTCACTATTTGTACATGTATAATACAAGTTTTGATAAAAACTACATCTAAGCATGGTATTACCACATGAAGCACATACAACACAAAACATGAACATGCTATAAATATTATGAATGAACAAGCATGAACATAAATGAAATAGGAGTTTAGAGATTGTTACCAACTCCAAAGCTCCAAGCATGGTGGTCTTTCCCATCAAAACCTCCTTGATAGCGGTGCTCCAAATATGTGTCCTTTTTAGTTCAAGTGCACCCACCATCAAGGCACCAAATCTCTCACGTTTTGTGAGAGCCCTCACCTACATCAAATACACAAGGTGGGGATTTTGGTACCCATTATTTTCTTGGGTCCTTTGGGGTAGTCTTGTAAGGAACCAAAAATTTTTATTCTTAGCAAAATTAAATGATCTAACCTATCATAACAAAATTTTGCTAAATGGCCTTTGCGGCCACAATGTGTACATATGTACACCTTAGTATGCTTATGTGAGTGTGTTTGATCATGGTGTGCAACATAAGCATGATGTGGATGTGCATGAACATGTGGAGTTTGTTCTTTGAAAACAAAGACTCCAACCTAGAATGATTGAAAGCACAAGAGTTCAAAGTTGAACTCAAATTATTAATTTTTATTTTCAAAACATTAATCTCACTAGTGGTGACATGTAAAGCATGGTGAGATATATGATCATTTTTCTTTTTCTTTTCGAGACAAATTCTTTTTCTTTTCACAAATCTTTCTTTTCAAAGACTTTTTTCTTGAAAAACAACTTCCTTTTGTTTTTCCACCAAATCAACTTTATTTTTCAAAATAGTGTTTCCTTCACATAAATCATTTAATTTAAACATAAGGGAAACATTCTCATTTTTCAAAACTTCATTTTCTTTTCTAAACATGCAATGTTACTTCTAAATGTATCATGTTCTACATGCATGCAATCAAGTTTCCTTTTCAAATTTTTATTATCCTTTTTAATCATGTCATATTTTTCAAGCAATAATTGACAAAATGTAGTGAGCTCATCATATGACATGTTATCATCTTCTACCTCGGATTCGGTAGTTACCTCAAGGGGGTTATCCCCTTGGACCATGTAGCACACATTGGAGGTGTTGCTTCCAACATCCGAGTCACTCCCCGCATAATATTGTTCTTTTTCGCCAAAGGAGAGGAGGGTGTTCCAAACTACAAAAGCCAATCAATGTTAGAAACCCTAATAAATATTCATCATTTAGGGTACATTTCAAAGCATGAAGGCTTTGAGTTAGCCTCAAAGTACTTGCTATTATTAACATAAGATTCATTAGTGGTAGCAAGATAAAATGTATGCCTAAGGCCTTGAGGAATAAAGACATCTTAACCTTCCAAATTTGGATGTTAAGAATGTCAAAGGTGGGTGGTGACATGAAGTCCATGGTGTGTGTACAAATATTGTGATTAGCCTAAAAATGAGGATCTTTAACTCTAGGTGTTAGACCTAATATCAAGAGTACTAGCTCTTGATACCAATTGAAAGTTCACCTAGAGGGGGGGTGAATAGGTGATGACTAATCTAATGGTCACTTAATGACAAATAATGCGGAATTAAAAATTATTATGACCTAACTAAAACTTTTACACTAAACACTATGTATAACACAATAGTGTAGCCGAATTCCCCGTGAAGGGCTCTGAACTAACTCCTCTAGATTCCCCTTGAATAGGTTGAGGTGCCGCGTTGGCTCTCTTGGTTGAATACAAGTTAGTAAACAATCCCACGCAAGTATATCAATTAAGCACAATATGAATATCAAGCATATAAAGATAGACAAGAAAGTATGCAAGATATAAAAGAGATAGAGAGAGAGAGAATGAGCAATCGCAAACACAAGGGTATGTTTCGAGGTTCGAGCACACTTGCTCTACATCCCCGCCTTCGACACACGAAGGATTCCACTATGCAAGATCCCAATGGATCTCTCCCCGGTGCCGCAACACCTACAAGCCCTCGGACTCCCTAGTCCCGTACACACGCAAGCCCCACAAGCTTACCGAGGCCGCACCTCAAACCACCGAGTCCACACAAGAACTCTAAAACCACCGTGAAACACACTTGTCCGCCTCCTCAAAGAACAAAGAAGAAATCTCTTGGTGATCTAAAACACTTTGATCACCAATTACAAACTCTCACAACACAATCCTATGGATAGATAAGGCAATGGATGGCTCAAGTGATTGTGAGGAAAGTGATTGGTCACTAATGTTGCATATTTAATATCATATTTTCATACCTATTTTAGAATAAAACTTTGCATTGTCTTAATTAATTGCTTAATTTATTTGCAGGCCCATTCTTTAAGGAGATGAAGAGAAATGAGCCCAAAGCCCACCAAAATTCTGAATTAAATCAGAATTAATTCACAACTCACTAAATCAGGGAAAAATCAAGAGGTTGAAAACTGGTTGAGAAGAATCCTCTCAGAATCGATCGGTTAAAGCAAAGATCAAGGGATGAGATGAAGCAAGTTTGATTCAGATTCTGACTGGATACATTTTAGTATTCGAATCATAACTTTTGCTACAGAATCTCAATTCTGATGATTCAAGATGATCCAGAAAGCAGACTTACAGAGCTACAACTCTTATGTTGATCATTATCTCTAATTCTGTTATTTGATAAGTGATATTCAGCAATAAATATGCCAAAAAACTGCAGATCAGAACTGAATATCCACCTCAAATCAAGTTTGAAGATAAGGGGAGTTCAAAAATTGCTAGATTTACTTATCTCACACTCCTCTACCCTCTCCATTTCTCCTATAAATACCTTCACTCAAAGGCAAAAGGGACGACCATGCAGATTAGGATTTAGCCTAGTTTTTCATTTCTTAGTTTAGGTTTTGTTTTTCTTTTTCATGTAATTAGTTTTCATTTATGTAATTCTGAGGAGATCAACTTTCATCGAAGAACAAGAACTGAAGCTTGAGCTAAGAGTGACAATTGGTGTAAGGTTTTATTTCTTTTCTTTGATTGTTATGAAATCAAATCGATGCTATTTCCTTGTATGTTCTTTTTAGTTCTCTTCTTCTTTTCTATTTTACCTTTCTTTTTGGTACAACTGTCTTCCAAGTGAGTCTAAAAGCATCGAAAGAGCCTTGCCTTTGCGAGTGCCACCGATAGCTCATGACGATGGAATTGTGAGTCTCTCTGTATCATTTCATGCTTGCGTATCTGATGATGTAATGTGGAAGAGACCAACACTCGACTCTTATGGGCTATGCGCTAATTGCCTCCAATTCAAGGTAACATTGAAGCTAAGAACTCAGGTAAGCTTTTGGTGAAAAGAAGGTAAATATTTGTTTTCTTTTCTTTTTCATTTCTGTAATTAAATCACCACATCTTCCAACTCTTTCTTCTCCACTCACTCCATTTGTACATAGTCGCTTTTATTGTTTTCTGAATTTTCCACCTTCTTCATCTTCTATTTTCTTCTAACTTTAATATAACTTTCTTTTTCATTTCATAACTAAAAACAGAGAAGAACCTTCGTTTTTTATTTCTTAAAAGATTTCAATAAAGAACTGTAACGCTTCCATCGCAAACCCTCCTTGTGGATCACGACCCGCATAGCCACTTGCTATAGCGGAAGAATTGAGCACTTGCACATTTTTATAAGTTCTGAAATTTCATATTTTTTGTGCAGGTTTTGCCTCAATCAAATTTTGGCGCCGTTGCTGGGAGGGTAACATGTTTTTCATTGAAATCTGAATTTTTTTGAAATTTTTTAGAACTAAACGAATTTTCTTCTCTGTTGCAGGTTACAGGGCTATCAAAGCAGGAAATTAATATTGCAGAGTGACATACAAGTGACCTTGGGCCTCTGCTCTAGAAAGCAGAGACCAAGGGCCCTCTGAATTGCCGCGTTTCCACGGGCAAATGCCGCGGATCCGCGACAAGGAAGAGTTGACTACTAACAGCTTTTTGCAGGGCTGCTTAGTTTAAAAAAATTCTAGTTGCTGCAACTTTAATTTTTCTTATATGCCATAACATAAGCCTGCTAATAATCAACAGTAAAATATTTGTTGAAAAGATAAAAATTGATTAGACATTTGCATTTTAGGCACGTGTCTTTTAATTCCTTTATTTTTTACTGTTGAAGAGTGCTGGAGCAAGGTACGTATGCATTGCATTACATAGGACTCACTTCTTGGTGTTTATATCGCTTTGAGTGAATCTTACATATCTTGTACACTTGCACAAAATTATTTTAAGGGCACTAACCCATACAAGATAAGGTAGGGATTTAATCACCCTTCCTTAGCCCAAAAATCAGATTCAAGCACTCACTAACCCAAGCCTAACTAAAATTGAGTAGACGTTGGCCCTAGGGAAATCTCGGACTCAATTAGGAGATTATCCTAAGGGGGAAAAATGTTAGAATCTGACTCCTGCAAAATCAGTGTCTAGGAAAGGGATTGAGGGCCGAAAGCCCGAAGGTTGGTGTTTATTTAATTAAGGAACGTCTTTGACGGAAAACCTCCCACCAACCTTGCCCTAACCTGGCTGATTAGCTTGTGGTCAAAGTCTACATTAGACCTCCCGTGGACAGTCTAATCAGTTAGGAGTCGTCTAGGTCATAGGTCTACCTTACCTAGTTAGAATTTTCTTTTTCTTTTATTTGTTTGCTTCTTTGTTTGTTTTTGTTTGTATTCCATTGTGTGATATGGCTTATAATAATAAAATTTTTCAACTTCAATAATAATCCATATTACACACTGACGTCATTTTCAGATATTACCAACCCGGCATATCATAATTTTGACCAACCTAGTGTGCCGGATTGGTCTTATCCGAATCAATATAACCCATACCCCCAATCTAATAACTATAATTTTCATAATGATTTCAACTCTTCACCGAGTCAGTGGGGATTCACTTCCCCCGAGCATAATTTTCAACCACCTTGTCCTCCTTCTCCACCTAGTCCACAATATTTTCAAGATTCATACTCAGTTCCACCCGTCCCAAAATAGAAAACCATCAATTTTGGAAATGAGTATGCGTGAGTCCAACAAAAATCTCAAAATCTAATGGACTCACAATTTCACTACCACTTCCAAGACAATTCTTCATCTTTTCATCAAAACAATGAACCTATCAACTATGAAAAGATGCTTGAAGCCATGACTCAGGCTCAAAACACTCGTAATCGTGACATAGATATGATGGTCGAATCTCTACGTTCCCACCGTCCTGATGTCACTAACTATTCTGTTAGAGCCGAAGAGTCATGTAGTTTTGGAAATCAAGATTCCATTTCAGCACAACCATTTAAACTTGCCCAAACTCCAAATGAAATGATAATTTGGCGAGTTATCCTTTTCCTGAAATCGAACTTGAAAATGAATATGATCTTGACCCCCAACTTAGTGATTCAATTCTTCTTCCTGATTCAATAATGACTCCGGTATCTTTACCTGACTTCAATCTTTTCCCGGAGTCGACATTGGATCCTATTCCAATTCCAATGAAATTGAATCACCCATCTTTGAGGATCATATTGAACTTGACCAATTATACACTTTTAAAGAATCCTATTGACAAATGGTAAGTTCTCCATTTTTTGATATTGAACTCAATGAGATATGTGACCTAGATTCTCAAATCTGTGATCCAGTTCAACTTTCTGAATCAATCTTGACTCCTGTTTTGTTACCAAACTTGAGTAATATTTTAGAGTCAGTTTTGATTCCTCCACCTATCATTCCTGAACTGGAATCACCCATATTAGGTCACATTCCATTGTTGGAAAATAAATGTGGACTAGAGTTTCAACTTCTTGACTTGGACCCAATTTCTGAACCTACTTCGACTCTTGAACCTTTACTTGACTTAAGTCACCTTCCTGAGTCGGTATTAGTTCCTGTCCTTCCTGAATCCAAGTCAACCGTTCTATCATTTCATACTCCATTCTGGGACGAGGTGGTTGACAAATTTGACTCCGAAATTAGTTATGGAATATGAAATTAGATGGGGTTAAATATTTAATAAAGATCCTTCATGGATTTATCTTTTTAATGGGTTATATTAAAGAAACTTCTGGTGGGTTCCTTCGAGACCCAAGAAAAGTTGATTGGGCCGCGTTTCGTGGACCAATCAGACCACCACCGGAACCACCACCTTAAGGTAACATTTTCCTTCCCTTTCTTCTTTTTCATGCATTTATGCATTAATTCATACATTGAGGACAATGCATGAGATAGGTGTGGGGGAGGGTCTAACATAACTTTTCTTTTTGTTTAAAAATAAAAAAAATAAAAAATAAAAATATTAACATTTTCTTTACTTTTAAAAACTTTTTGAAAATGGAAACAATACTTTGACATATTTTTTGTAAGATTAAGTTAATTTAAGGAATAGGAAAATCTAAATTAGGATTTCTTATACTTGGTCAAAATAAGATTATTTGTTTGATTTTAGGGTTAGGAAGATAATTTGTCAAAGTAATTTAGTCTTGATCTTTACCTTGATGAAATATGCACACTTCATACACTTACACACTTAGGGGTTCAAAAATAAAGATTCTTATGCCTTATAAAAAAAAAGAAAAAAAAAGAAAAAGGTAAACAAATCTAATTATTGATTAGCTAGGTGCTTTGGCCTAAGAAAGCCTTAGTATTTATGCGAAAGATATTAGATAAGTTTGAGAAAAATATATAAAAATCCTCTGATTAAGCTGGGTATTTGTGCCTAATAAAGCATAAGTATTCACGCCTAAAAGAGGTTCATATAATAAAATCCTTAGTTTTGTGGCCTTGTTTGCTCGAGTCCTTAAGTCCTAGGGGTGTCTTCTCACCTGGTGCCCTAAGAACCGTCTGGTTTGGGAGTCATCGATTAAAGGCTCTTACATGGGCAGATTAGAAAGCCTAAACTAAGGAATAATACCACAATATATATATATATATATATATATATATATATATATATATATATATATATATATATATATATATTATATATAATATATATATATAAATAAATAAGGCATAAGAGTTAGAGTTAATGAACCCTTAGTCAAAATTTTCACAGTCACAAGTGCATATGACTTAGGGTAAAGTAATAGACTAGATGAGAAGTACAATTTGACTCCTTACTCTAATTGATAACAAATTTTTGAATAGAGACTAAGTTTAGGAATGAAAAATTCAGTTTTCCTATAACTTATAGATTGCTTAGATCTTACAATTATATTTCAAATATTTTTTCCTTTCAAAATGCTTTTCGAAAATACAAACTCTTGATTTCCCTTTCTTTATGGATTTTGTGGGTGCAATCCGCTGAAAACCCTCACGAGACAAAACTCGTCCTCTAGGGGAAACCTAGAGGTTTAACGGCTTGTTGCACATGCTCAGTGCAATCGCGCGACCTGCGAAAGTGGTCTAATAATCCTTAGTATAGTTTAGTTGTTTTGCTCGAGGACGAGCAAAAGATAGGTATGGGGTGTGATTGGTCACTAATGTTGCATATTTAATATCATATTTTCATACCTATTTTAGAATAAAACTTTGCATTGTCTTAATAATTACTTAATTTATTTGCAGGCCCATTCTTTAAGGAGATGAAAAGAAATGAGCCCAAAGCCCACCAAAATTCTGAATTAAATCAGAATTAATTCACACTCACTAAATCAGGGAAAAATCAAGAGGTTGAAAACTGGTTGAGAAGAATCCTCTCAGAATCGATCGGTTAAAGCAAAGATCAAGGGATGAGATGAAGCAAGTTTGATTCAGATTCTGACTGGATACATTTTAGTATTCGAATCATAACTTTTGCTACAGAATCTCAATTCTGATGATTCAAGATGATCCAGAAAGCAGACTTACAGAGCTACAACTCTTATGTTGATCATTATCTCTAATTCTGTTATTTGATAAGTGATATTCAGCAATAAATATGCAATAAACTGCAGATCAGAACTGAATATCCACCTCAAATCAAGTTTGAAGATAAGGGGAGTTCAAAAATTGCTAGATTTACTTATCTTCACACTCCTCTACCCTCTCCTTCTCCTATAAATACCTTCACTCAAAGGCAAAAGGGACGACCATGCAGATTAGGATTTAGCCTAGTTTTTCATTTCTTAGTTTAGGTTTTTGTTTTTCTTTTTCATGTAATTTAGTTTTCATTTATGTAATTCTGAGGAGATCAACTTTCATCGAAGAACAAGACTGAAGCTTGAGCTAAGAGTGACAATTGGTGTAAGGTTTTATTTCTTTTCTTGATTGTTATGAAATCAAATCGATGCTATTTCCTTGTATGTTCTTTTTAGTTCTCTTCTTCTTTTCTATTTTACCTTTCTTTTTGGTACAACTGTCTTCCAAGTGAGTCTAAAAGCATCGAAAGAGCCTTGCCTTTGCGAGTGCCACCGATAGCTCATGACGATGGAATTGTGAGTCTCTCTGTATCATTTCATGCTTGCGTATCTTGATGATGTAATGTGGAAGAGACCAACACTCGACTCTTATGGGCTATGCGCTAATTGCCTCCAATTCAAGGTAACATTGAAGCTAAGAACTCAAGGTAAGCTTTTGGTGAAAAGAAGGTAAATATTTGTTTTCTTTTCTTTTTCATTTCTGTAAATTAAATCACCACATCTTCCAACTCTTTCTTCTCCACTCACTCCATTTGTACATAGTCGCTTTTATTGTTTTCTGAATTTTCCACCTTCTTCATCTTCCATTTTCTTCTAACTTTAATATAACTTTCTTTTTCATTTTCATAACTAAAAACAGAGAAGAACCTTCGTTTTATTTTCTTAAAAGATTTCAATAAAGAACTATAACGCTTCCATCGCAACCCTCCTTGTGGATCACGACCCGCATAGCCACTTGCTATAGCGGAAGAATTGAGCACTTGCACATTTTTATTATAAGTTCTGAAATTTCGTATTTTTTGTACAGGTTTTGCCTCAATCAGAAAGCAAGGAAAGAACTATGGTGAAAAACTCAAGAAATCTCTTTTAACACTCTCTTGATAAATCCCTTTTGATAGGAAATATTAGCTCTCAAATATGTGGAGAAAACCTTTTGAAAGGATCAGAAAAACTGGCTTGAAAGCTCTCCTAAAATCTTGTCTCAAAACAATGCCCAAACCCCCAAATTTATAGGCCAGAAAAATATAGCCGTTGGGGTCTGTCAGGCCTGCGGTCGACCGGGTCGGTCGACCGCCAACGGTCAGAAATCCGACCGTTGGAGCCTCCGGTCGACCGCTCGGTCGACCGAGATACTGGAACAGAGAGCAGAACTCTCTGTCGGTCGACCGATACGGTCGACCGGGATTCCAGAGAGCAGAAGCTCTCCGGTGGTCGACCGGGTCGGTCGGCCGCCGTCCCTCCAGTGCACAAAGGCGTGCATGTCCGTGCACGTCGGTCGGCCGATCCGGTCGACCGACTTCAGAGTTAGTCGACTAGTAAGGTAGTAAGTCGACTAGCTGAAGCCTGAAAACAGTTTTTCTGGGATTTAAAACTAAGTCTTTTGGTTCACATAAAATCCCATAAATACACAGAAAATCTACAAAAATAGTTTAACCAATATACTTTGATATACAAACATGCTTGCAAAAATAAAGGCATGTTATAAAAGATTGGACTATTTTTGTAACTTGGAAATATTTGGCTCATGATAAAAACTGTTTTTCCAAAACAATATTTTTCCAAAACATTTTTCCAAAATCTTCATCAAATACAAAAACAAGATATACTTTTAAAGCATAGTGTGTATGGATATGATCCACTACACAATCAAGATGAAATATCTATTTTTTGACAATAAGCACTAAACTTGGTTTTGGTTAAAGATATGTATATAAGGAATACCAAAACCAAATATCTTTTCCAAATGAAAAGTCTTTTCTAAACTAAAAATTCTTTTATGAAAACAATTCTATCAAGTGTGTGTGTGTATATGTACTTGAGCAATCCACCACTATTCTATCCTTTACATTTTTAACTAAAACAAAAACAAAATCTTATACCTAGACACAAGTCTTCATCTTCTTGAAGTCTTCACTTGAAGGCTTCTCATCTTCTTGACTTGGTCCAAGCTTGATCCAAAAGCTCCTTGGATCACACCGTGCTAGCTCCAAATCTTGACATTTTATCCTTTGTTGAGCTATGCACCTACTAAGATCTTGATAATGAATCTGTCACTAATTAAACACAAGATCATTAGTAATCATAACTTCATGAGTTGATCATCATCAAAACTAGGGTGATAGGCCTTTGGGCCAACACCCCCCCACACACTCCTCCACCCTGAACTGATCTCCACAGCCATCTCCATCTCTTCCTCGACTCCGCCGGTGAGCCTCGGCCGCCACCGGAGCTCCGCCACTCCGAGCGCGAGCCATCAAGACCCCACCTCAGCCTTGCCTTTCCCAGCACCTTGCTGAGCCCCTTGTAATCATGTCGCAGACTATCCTCTCCCCCGTGGCAGCCGTACCTCCTCCACGAGCTTCGCCGCGTTCAAGCAATACCACTGGAGCACCCACCGGAACCCCCACCCTCCGGCAAGCAACCGGACCATGCCGTATCCATACCTCCCTAACCCCCATCCGCCATCATGCAATGCCTTGCAACCGCCACCATCACAACCCCACGCCATGGCAATCCACCGTCCACTTTCCTTCATACCCAAGTCGGAACACATGAGTTCACATGGCTTTCTCCACCTTCACCATGCATCTTTCACCTCTCCATGGATCGTCATCGATCGCCGTCGACGAGCGCGAACGCACCTGCTCCCTTCCCAGCGAGATTCTATATCCGTCGACCTCCTCTGCGGCCTCCGCCGCCTCCGCTGGAGCCTTCGTCGGAGCGCCGCAAGCCTTCCTCATGGCCGTGAGTGATTCCCTTTCTCTCTCAGTTACATTTGTGTGTGTGTGTGTATTATTTCATGTAGGTTCACATATAAAAATGTGAGATGTGTGTGTTGAGTTTAATTGGGTGTGAACTATAATTATGTGGGTGTTAGTTTTTTTTATAAATGGGAATGTATGTATGCATGTGGGTATGTTCACATGAGGGTGGATGCATGTGCATGCGTGTGAGGTTGTGTGCGTGGGTGGTTGTAGGGATATATGTGAATGGGTATGTATAAATGTATATATTTGTATGTATGTAAGTGCATGTATATTATGTGTATAAGAGTGTACGTGTATGTATGTGGAGTGTATATGTGTACGGGGTGTATATATATAATTGGAAGGGTGTGACTTCATGTATTTGGATGCATGTTGCAGTGATTTGGACACGTTCGTGTGGTCTGGACCCGTTACGGAAGATTCAGAGTTGTACTCGTTATGGACCCGATACATAATCGATTCGAAAACTGACCCCATAGGATGATCCAGAGATTCGTACCGGTTCGTGCAGTGGATACCAGATGGCGATTCGGTTCCGAAATCGTGTAATTTCATGTGAGTGTTCGTTCTTGTATATTTTCTTATTTACCATTGTCAGTAGGCATCTGTATATTACTTGTATCATTTCATGTGACCGTCTAACTTATTTTACCAGTTTAATTACTTGTATCACTTCATGAGGCATCAGTGATCTGCACATTATTTAATTTAGTTGATTAGAGCGACTATCAACATCATTTCATGTGTTGGTAGTTGTCGCTGTAGTCTTAGGCCTAGTATTAGAATACCTTAGACTATGACTTGATTCGATCTATTGTCTGACTGGCCGAGTTCATATTTGAGCATTAGACGTATATGGACCTTATATTTTGATATTGAGATATTAAACTTAAGCCACTTCATGTATAGATGATTATTGTTTTTGGATTCGGATCTAGTTATTATAGTCTGCCCAAGGGATTGAATCTTGAGATGATTGGTTGTGAATGTGATTAGAAATGTATATTTTATGTAGAGTAGTTATCAGACTTGATATTTAATTGGTGATTATTTAGATAAGAATTAATTTGGATATTGGGGACGGTTTAGTTATGATCTTACTTTATTAAGGGATTAGAATTCTTGATGCTTGAATTGGTACATGAATTTATTTAGAGTTGAAGTTAATTAGGATTTATGTTCTTTATATCAGATATTAATTGGTAATTAGATAATATTGATAAAGTTTGGAGTATGATCAGATGTATGAATATCCTACTGTTGATATCGATGTGTACGATGAGACTGATTTTGAACTGTTATAAGTAATTATTTTTGGATTCATCTACTTGTTAGTTTGTGAGAGTATTGATGGTTCACTTTTGATGCTAAGTATCAGATGTAGACTGCTTTACATCACATGTTATTCGAGAGTGTTATACTCCTTATTTATGATTCGGTATTTGTTGATTTAAGTTGATCGAGGATAATCAGTAGACTACTTTTTCATGATGGATTCTTGATTTATTCAGTTATAGAGATAGAGTTATTGTTGGATTGATTTCATTGGTAACGATGATCTTGTACTTCAGAGTGTGATAGCAGTTATTGATCGATCTTATTATTGGTGACTTAGAGGATTAGAGTAGATTGACAACAGAGAGGACTGATTATTATTGGACTAGTGGTTTACTGCATCAGATATTCTGATATAGATTGATACGTGATGTTCATGATGATTATGTTGAGACTATGAGTTGATAGATCAATTTCTGTATATCCAGTACTGGAGGATGAGGTCTTGATCAGTTCTATATGAGATTGTACATTGACTAGAAGGTATAAGACTATTTTTAGTACTCATGTTATTGAAAGTTACTGGAAAAATATTGTCAGACCGTAACACATGCATTGTTCTATTGTTCTACCGTTTACACGATAATATTGTCCAAATTGTTATTGTTACATCATTGATATTGTTATTGTCACCATATGGCCCCAGTAATTGAAATAATATGGATATGATTGCTCTAAATAATAATGTAAATAGACAACTTACACTGGAATTAGGGAAAATGATAGAGGAGACAGCGTCTGTATTTTGGGTGGATACAGGTTGCGCAGCCGAGATACGGCTCCACTGTAGGGTTCCGGGGATGACTGACATCCCGTATTGTTCATAATTTTATTGTTATTGACTACCTAGCGATAGGACCTGGTTTAGCGCCAGGTGATTGGGCCGTGGTTCCGGGTATGTACCGAACCCACCTAAAGCATGGACAATGTCTCCAACCGATCAGTTTCAATAAATTAGTACCCTGATTGACACGTGTAGTAAGCGTGGTATGGGATGCGTCTATTACTAGGGGTAATTGGTGTTCGCTGACATAATTAATATTGATAAACTGTTATTATGTATTATAACTGGTTGTACTCACCTGACTGAACTCATATAAGTTATGATAGACGTATGATTGTACACATGACCGGATTGTATACCAGACTAGTGACATACGCCAGGTATATCTTGACATCAGTTGTTTGTTTACAGCTGTATTAGTTATCTTTTATCTGCAGACTTATTCCTGTTATTGTTATTCAGCTATCGTTTACTTTCAACTTTAGACTTATTGTTATTTCGTACACACTGTTTATATGCACGAGTACTTCTCCTTTTCTTATATACTCATTAGGTCACTTCTGACGACCCTGGATTCGCACGTCTAAATACTAGATGTTTCATGTTATCTATCAGGTGTTCGATGAGACTGGACATGTTGCAAGGAGCTGGAGTTTCTTTCTACCTATTCTGGTATTATTGTCTTCCTTTTCATTCCTATTGATTATGTAGTTTTCTTGATTCTCTACACATTGCTATCAGTCGTTATTCATTTTCTGCATTCATGTGATATCATGTGTGGGCATTCATATGTAGTATTACAGTGATATTGATAGAGTTTTTATAGCTTGTTCAGGTACTTAGGCTTAGCGCATATGCGTGGGGTATTTCCTCGTGTATATACATCGCCGACTCTCGTCACGACTCCGTTTTCACGTATTTTGAAAAATTGGGCATGATAAGTTTTATTAATGACTGTACAAGATACTGCTATGTGTATCTTTGAAACAGTACAGATAAGACAATGAGTATATTTATAACATATAAAGCAGAAGTTAAAATCAACTCAACAAAAATATAAAGATTATAAAATCCGATCAAGGCGGAGAATACGAATCAAATGAATCTAGTGAGTTATGTGCTAATTTTGATATAATAGACCAAATCATAGCACCATACACTCCTCAGCAGAATGGGATTGCTGAAAGAAAGAATAGAATTTTAAAAGAGATGGTAAATTTCATGCTCGTAAGTTCTGGTACACCTCAGAACTTGTGGGGAGAAGCTCTGTTAACTGCAAATTATATTCTAAACAGAGTACTACACAAGAAACTTGGTCTTATACCATTTGAGTTATGACATGAAAGAGCACCTTCCTATAATTATCTCAAAATGTAGGGGGTGTTGTGCAAAGGTACTGGCACCACTACCTAAAAAGACTAAGTTGAGAACAAAAACTATTGGTTGTGTTTTCATAGGCTATGCCTTGAATAACAGTACCTATAGATTTCTGGTATACAAATCAGAAATACCTGATACTCATGCAAACATGATTATCGAATCCAGAGATGTCATGTTCTTTGAAGACATCTTTTCGTATAAACAGGAAGAAGACAAGATTTCTAGGAAAAGAACATATGAAACAACATTTAGGGATGAAAGACCCAGTGGACCTACAGTTAATGAGGAAGTTGAACCAAGAAGGAGCCAGTGATCGAGAATCTCAAAATTTTTTGGTCCAGACTTCGTAGCACATGCGCTTGAAAGCGAGCCTCAAACATTTAAAGAGGCGATGTCTACTCCAGAAGCACAAAAGTGGAAAGAAGTTGTAAAGAGCGAAAGAGAATCAATCCTAAGTAATCACAATTGAGAATTGGCAAGCTTACCTCCTGGCAGTAAACTAATCGAGAATAAGTGAATTTTCAAAAGAAAATTAAAACCCGATGGATCTATTGATAAATACAAGGCTAGATTAGTAGCCAAAGGTTATCGACAAAGAAGGACTTGATTACTTTGATACTTGTTCGCTAGTAATAAGAATAACATCCATTCGGATGTTATTGTGATTGCAGCATTGCACAACTTAGATACCCATCAAATAGATGTCAAGACTGCATTCCTAAAACCCGATGGATCTATTGATAAATACAAGGCTAGATTAGTAGCCAAAGGTTATCGACAAAGAAGGACTTGATTACTTTGATACTTGTTCGCTAGTAATAAGAATAACATCCATTCGGATGTTAATTGTGATTGCAGCATTGCACAACTTAGATACCCATCAAATAGATGTCAAGACTGCATTCCTAAACGGTGATTAAATGAAGAAATATACATGGAGCAACCTGAAGGATTTATAATCAAGGACCAAGAACACAAAGTGTGTAAATTGGTAAAATGTTTATACTGTTTTACTCTTGGAGGGGCAACGACATCTTAGAAGTCTTCCAAACAAACATGTATTGCCTGTTCCACAATGAAATTATAATTTATAGCCTTGGATAAAGCTGGAGAAGAAGCAGAATGGGTTCGATAATTTTTGAAAGATATACCATTGTGGCACAAGCCAGTGCTTGCCATATGTATTCACTGCGATAATCAAGCAGCGATATCTCGGGCATAAAATTTTATATACAATGATAAGTCTAGACATATTCATCGTAGATATAACCGTGAAGCAGTTTCTCTTAAATAGAATTATCTCTATTGACTTTGTATCATCAAAAGATAATCTAGCGGATCCGTTTACTAAAAATTTAAATGAGAGCGAATAAACTATACATTGAGGGGAATGGGGTTAAAAGCCTAACCTTACCGAGTCAGCTTAATGGAAACCTCACTTAGCGATTGGAGATCCCACGGACTAAGTTCAAGAGAAAAAACTAGTTATGATTGACTCACGAGTAAACACTTAGGAGCTTGACTCTAACCTATTCTTATGGTGCATCCAAGTGCTTTCTACAAATAGATTTTGGATAAGCTTTATGCTTTTAATGATGCCTATATCTTGTTATTAAAATAAGTGGGGTAGAGTAGACTACTCTTAATAGGACGATCACCTATGTAAGTATAGAGCTGAGTCAGCTCTTTAGGAGTCTCTATGGAGGCTGTGATTTCCTAAAGATACTCTCTGAAACTAAGAATGTCCGAGCCAAAATGGACACAACCGAGAACCAAAATTGATTTTAAAAAATTACTTTTATGAAGCTTATTGACTTGGCTTACACAAACGGCTGAAAGTTCAAGACTTCATTCACTGATTAGCCAGTAAGTCCGATAAGGCGTTCGCTATAGAAAGTTCAAGATCTAATTCACCTATCCTGATGCAGTTTCTTTCTAAAAGTATCTTTCACTATAGAGTCAGTCTCTTAGTGTGTCAATTTCTTGATTCTCCATTCATTGTGGGAGATTGTTGGGAAAACGAAGAATTTTTTATGAATATTTGAGCGGAATTAAGGAGATATTGGTTGATAGAATCAACCAGATAATGGCTGGAGTGTGTTCTCCTTCCATTGGGGATGAACGTGGTATATTCACATGTTCAATTCTGTTTTCAAATGAATGAGATATTCAAGTCAAAATTTAGCCTAATTTAATAGCTAAAAGGGATTAAAGGAAGCTAAAATATTTAGTCCCACATTGGATATGGTGTGAAAAATTGAAGCGTTTAAATATGAAAAGATGGGAACAAAGGGACCCTTTGAGTACTTGGAGTTTTTGCACGCATGATCGGAGAAAAGCCACGCACAAAAAGTGTATTTTTTAAAATCAAGAGTTAAAAGTGCGTGCTTTGGCTTTCTCGATACTTCCGTTATAGCATATAGGCTAAACGGGTCGAATCCATAAGGACGGGAAGCGATAGAAGCTTTATCGGTCTATTCATGTGTGTGTTAATGGTTCATCTATGGTTTAAAGAATGAAAAGAAAAGAAAACAAAAAGTGAAAAAAGAAGAGTACGGTAAAACACGAAGAAGTGGAAATGTAGAAGAGAAGATATTTGTGGTTTTTGAAATTATTTCTAAAACAAAGTAAAGAAAACTCAAGGGTACTAATTACTAACGACTCCACTAACCATGCTAACCTCTTATAGTTGCCTCACATGTATCCTTGACCATCACTAGTCCTTGGTTCAAGAGCGTGTCAAAGTATAACCCATAAGATAACTCATCACATCCAAACTCAACAAACAAGTGCAAGCTACTCTTAAACCATCAAAACTAAATAAAAGAAAGCATGGAATAAAGTAATGTTAGATTGTTAGAGAGTTAGGATATTAGAATGTTAGAATCCATCATCTTGAGCCATCAATGGCTCTTGCAAGAGCAAGGCCAAGTAGAGACTATTAGATTCATGTGGATTATCAAGTAAGGAGTAAACAAGTTAGTGGTTAGTAGTTAGTTGCCATGAGAGAAAATTAGCTAAGCATGTAGAGAGAAGAAAAACGAGAGATAAAGAGAGAACATTTCATAGATTGTCACCTTCCATTACAAGAACTCTTACTTTAATCCTATGTACTACTCTCTTCCTTATTACAAGATCTACAAGAAATGGAAAATACAAAAGAGGAAGAAGTAAAACAAGTAACCTAAACTATCCTAAGGAAAAGAAACTACCCTAAAAACTACACTCAAGAACTCCCTCCCCTTGCTCTAGAGAATACTAGGCTTTTATAGGCAAAACCTGCAGTATAGGAGGGTCATACGGGGCCACACGTCGACGTACGATGCATGGCTCTGCGACATGGCTGCTAGAGCAGCGCCGTAGCGTGGACGTTGTACCTGCAATATGAGTTGTGTTCTGATCTCTGGTTTTTTATTTTCTGCTCTCTGTAACAGTAGAATGGGCTTCTAAAGTCAATGGCTCTATTAGGATCTAAAAATCACCAAATATATGGGATTTTTGATCTTCTTCTTTATTCCACACCATGGACCTAGGGACACATAAGAAAATCATTATTTAGCAGAATTTTATAAAGAATAAGTGTGAAAATGTAATATGAAATATGCAATATTGGAGACTAATCAACGCATTTAGGGGAAACCATGCCCACACATGCGAGCGCCACCCGCCGCCCGCCGCGTCCCGGGCCCGAGCCAAGGTGCGTATCTAATCCGGTTCTTTTTGGACTGGGCCACATAGGTGCAAAAGGGTCGCGGTTCTTGGATGTGGATCCACCCGCTACCCAATCCGGTGCGCCGTTGGAACTGTTCATGAAACTGATGCAACGGTTCAGACAGGAACAATTGCAATGGTTCAGACAGGACCATTACAACTGCTCCTGCTTTCCTCCAACGGGATTCCCATGAGTGCTATAAGTAACACTCCTCTCCATCTTTTCTAAACACACAGAATCTTCTTGTCTTCTCTGCAGACATAATTACTCTTCCTCTTCCTCTCTGCACACAAAACAGAGATTCAAACAAATATTTGTTAAAGATTTGATCTGAAAGAAGAAACAAAAAATTCAACAAAATATAATTGTTCCTGAATCTGTGTCTTCTTAAAACATAAATTCTTCTCTCTCCCTTCTTTTTCTTACAGTGAACATTCCTCCATATTAAGACAAATATTCTCCTTAAAATTTGTCTTCGCCTAACTGCTTTGGAATCCAATAAGTGAAGGTACTAATTAATTACGGTTCGACTGTACAGTGATTTGGTAATACTATCCAAATACCATGAATGAGTATTGTATCTTGGGAGACCAGCGTCCAGTAACACGTTAGCACGGTAGCGGGGTACGTAATTGTCTTAAGGAGATTCACTACATGCGTACCTCACTCCATTTACTATATAATTGAATTAACGTTCTTTTTACAGGGGTTATACTGGAATATTTATTTTCATAAATATCACTGTTTATTGAGACTGACTAAACCAGTCTAATAGGTGTTTAACTAAGGAATGTAGTTGAAATGTGGTTTTATAATTAAGAAACGTTCTATTGAACGAAAAATCTTCCACCTGATATTCACTGACCTGGCCAATTAGATTGATAATATTGATTAGTTGTTAGAGCTAACATCAACAACGTTATCCTTAGAGACATACATTCTGCTCATGATCCAAACGATTCGACTTTATCAACAACACATGCATTTTCGAGATTATGATATGACTAATTCTTAAGTTTTACATACTTAAGGGGAGTATTGTAATTATTATTTAATTATTTGATTGTGTTTAATTAGAAGTAGCAATCTTTTATAAACCGTTAGATTAGATATACAGTTAGATTGCATCTTAGAGACCCTATAAGGAATATTATAAATAAGACTCCACAGAAGTTCGTGACCTTCTTTTTCCCTCTCTCTGCATTTCTCTTTCTTACTCCTAAATTCTTTCTGCAACACACATTATAATTTCGATGAAAACTAAGTCTATTTTCAGTATCCAAACTATGCAAATGTGTAGTTTTAAAACTCCAACAAATCAAAATTTTGCCAGACCCTAAAATTGAACCAGATAAACATATTCAAATGAAATAACTCGAATGAAACCTAGAAAACTGAATTGCCCCCAAATAAACGGTCTTTGAATGACATTGAACTATTTTCTGCTAATGAATAAAAAATGTTTTCCCCTAAATGAACCGCCAAGAAAGTTTCACCCTTCAATCGTTACAGAAGTTCCACTGACAATTTTAGTAGTGACATACTCAAGTTTATTTATTTTTTGTCAAAGATCAGATGTTTTATTGGATCTCTGTATTTAGACAATCATCGCATTGTAGTTATTTTTAGTCAAATTTGTCTTTTAATAATAATTGTCCATTTTCCGTTTGTCATTGTGAAATTTGTGGGTATCCTCGTCATATCAAATGTCAAATTAATCTTTTACCTAAATTAATAAGTGATGTGATCCTATCTTTATTTCGCTATATTGAGAACTGGCATTGGTGTTTTAAGCAAATAGCATAGGATCTCACGTGCGATAGCAGTCAATAATTAACCAATAATTTGATTCGAATTCGGTCCCTTTGCATTCTTACAATTTGAATCTGAGGCCAAAACCTTTACTTCTGCACGCACGGAACAGCTGCGCATCGGACGGCCACCATCAAACCAACACTTCGTCTTCCGTGCCTTCTCTTCTGCATGCACGGAACATGCAAACGCGGACATCATGTATCATCTTGTATAATTCATGGACCCATTCCAACGGCACCCACAAATAAACCCCGCACAGTAGGACTACGTGGGCCGCATACCCGCCCAGCAGGTCGGAGGTTTTTGTCAACTAGGATTTCAAAAACGGTCTTCTTTTTATTACTATTTATGTATTACTGTGTCTTGTCAAATATAGAGATTGGAAAAAGAACAGAGCAGAGACCCAAAAGGAAGAGGCTCAAGAGTAAAGGCTTTCCTTCGCCGAGAAGAGATGGGAAAAGAGAACAAGGATGTGATGTTGGTGGAATTGATATTCTCTTGGTCTTTAGAGGATATCTTCAACGAGGATCTCTTCAAAGATAAGGTTTTTTTTTAATTAATATTTTTCAATTTTTTAATTTTTTTAAGCTAGTAATTTATCAGCTCAATATGCATATTTACAATGAGTACCATGTAATCAAACAAATTCATTTATTTTTTCCTAGTGATAATGCATTACCCTAAGTCCCTACTATAATCTTCCCTCAAATAGTCCCAACTATAGTCCAATATAGTTGTACCCTTTTTCTCAAAATGCCCAATATAGTTATAACATAATCCCCCTGTCCTTGATCATAATGATTTGCACACTGCATGTTTAAATCATGTGAAAATAATAGTACTGTGTTGTTGTTGGTGTCTAAAGTGCATGGCTGTAGTTATGTGAGGCTCATCTCATATTGATGCTTTGAAACCAATGTGGATCATGCAGGTTGTGAACATCCCTGATACTTTTAAATCAGTAGGCCTACATGAGCTCATTTGAGTTCCCTTTACTTGAAGAAGTTCGTGCCGATTTCTGCTCTACTCTTGAGGCTGTTAATCAAGCACCTTTCATAAACATACTATCAATTGACAAGCTTAAGCCACCAAAACTTCCTGTATATCAAATCACAATAGGATCTTTGACAAGTGGTTCTTGTGGTGGTGGTAAAGTCTACAAACCGAAGAAAGGCGATGTATTTGTGTTTTCAAATGTTAGACCCACAAATTGTACTGATCTTAACCGATATGAGAACCCCTTCAATGTAGCTCTTGTCACTAAGGGCGGAGATGAGGATGATCCTCCCAACACTTTCTTTATTGAAACTTCGCGCATGATAGATCTCACGAAATACAAAGGAAAGTTGGAGAATAAAAATTCTCTCTTTGCCGTCTATTTGTTGAGTATTGTAACATATCAACGTATTTGGAAGCGCTGACGGGGCAGGTGGCAAAGGCTAGAGGTTCTGACCTCATTAAGCAGATTTTATATATTGATTCCTCGGTAAGAAATAATCATCCCTTTTATTTGTTCGCCATTAATAGTGTTATCATGTTCAATAACAGTTTTCCTTTTGGAGAGAAATCATGCTCATTAGCATTATTTAACTCGATATAGTTTGGACTCTTTTTTTTTTTTTCTTGATGGCCTTGTCCATAACGTACAAGATTAATGATGAACTGTGATATTTTAGAAAGTTAATGTTTCCATTGTTTTTATTGAATCAAATAAGAGTGTTAAAATATAAATTCCTCAACCCTCACCTCAACTTCAGAGTTTTGGTGCAGTGTCGGAGAGTTTAAGGTATTAGAGCAACCCAAGTTCAACTCTTACCAGAGGCATATTAAAAAGCGGATTTAAAACAAAAACATATCGCTATCGCAAAAAAGCTCAGGTCTCAGACCATTAAAAAAGGTGTTCAACCTGCGTGGGCGTGTTAAAATATAAATACCTCAATCCTCAGCTCAACTTTAGGATTTTGGTGTAGTGACAGAGACTTTGATAAATAGCAAGTTTTTATTTCCTGCATAGAGATATAACTATAAATAATTATTCACACTAATTATAGACCTTATGATATATGAATTTTGTAAAGGTGTACTGGTTAATATGTCCATTGTGTTTCAATTTGATTCCTAATTTTGGAAATTAGTGCAATTTACTAAAGGTTACTTTGATCATCCTTACTTTTTAGACTTTCGTACTTGGACCTTCTTTTTCTCCCTAGTTATTGGTTGCACAACCTCAAACAAAGGTACCAATTTGCCTTTTTGAATAACTTGTCACTGTTTGTGAGGGATGCCATCACTTGTGGTCAGTTCACATTGTCTTAGCATCTAAGAGCTATGAAGCACAAATGCTTCTATTATAAAGTCGTGTATCAGAACACACTGAAACTACAAGTTCCCCGTTCCATTGCCGGTTCAATGTGGTGTCATGCCCATATTGTCAAGTCTCCCATCCTTCTTAGTCTAATAGTTGTTCATCACAGGCAAGCCAGCTCTGATGAGCAGGGATCATGGTGATTATTGTTTTTATATCTGGTGGCAGGTTGATAGAAGAACTGTTCTTTCTCCTTCAGAAGATGCTCTAGGATTCACTAATGCAAGCATTAGAGATAGTCTGCGCCCGTTTAATCTTAACGAGTCTCAGACTGAGGCAATCTCGAGTTGCCTGCTGCTAGCAAGAGCATGCCATCACAAACATTCTTTCAAACTTATCTGGGGTCCTCCTGGCACCGGAAAAACCAAAACTGTAGGGATTTTGCTAAGGGAATTGCAATTGTTAAAATGCAGAACTCTTACATGCGCTCCTACTAATACTGCTGTTGTACAAGTTGTTTCTCGGCTTTTGCCATTAGTTGAGAAGGATTCTGCAAGAGGTGTTTTACCTCTGGGAGATATTGTGCTATTTGGGAACAAGGATCGAATGAAAATCAATGATAGTCTCCATCAAGTCTTTTTGGACTATCGTGTCAAAAGGCTAATGGGCTGTTTTGCACCAGCTACTGGTTGGAGGCATTGTTTGAATGCAATGATGGATTTTTTCGAGCATTGTATTTCTGAATACCATAATTATGTAGAGCACATGAAAAGGAAGAGTACAAATATGAAAGTACTAACTCTTCAGGTTTTTGTTCAAAGATTATTCAGAGCTATTGCTGATAAGTTTGTTCCCTGCATGGAGATTTTATGCCAACACCTGCCAGGAGCTTCCATTTCAGAGGCAGGGTTCAGAAACCTTGTCATGCTTCTTAATTTGGTTCAGAGTTTTAGGAAACTGATACACATGAGTGTTACTGAAAGAGATCTGAAAGAAGTATTCACCAATACGGAAGGATCTGGTAATTTAACTCTCCAATGTATCAATTCACATACATCAAATGTTGGTTCTACAACTATCCAGTTGCAGCAAACTAGATCTCAGTGCCTCAAAATAATAACGACTCTGCAAGAAACATTAAAACTCCCGCTTACAACTTACAAACCATCGATCCAAAATTTTTGTCTGCGAAACGCTTCACTAATTTTCTGTACAGCTTCTAGCTCTTCTAAGTTGCATTCAGTGCCGATGATGAAACCATTTGAGTTCCTTGTCATTGATGAAGCGGCACAGTTGAAAGAGTGTGAGTCACTGATTCCTCTTCTGCTCACTGGTTTGCGACATTCTGTTCTTATTGGTGATGAGTGTCAATTGCCCGCAATGGTTCAAAGCAAGGTTTGCAAAAAATCAGTTCTTCATCATGTTCTTTCTGTTATTCAGAGAGGTTTACATTCTTTATTTATAAGATATACTTATTTCTCAGGTCTCAGAGAATGCGTTGTTTGGTAGAAGCCTTTTTGAAAGGTTGAGTTCATTGGGTCATAAGAAGCACCTTCTAAATATTCAATATCGAATGCATCCTTCCATAAGCATGTTTCCCAATTCCAACTTCTATGACAATCAAATTGCAGATGCTCCAAATGTCCTTCAAAAGAAGCATGAAATCTGTTATCTTCCAGGTCCCATGTATGGCCCATACTCATTCATAAATGTTGAATTTGGAAAAGAAATTTCTGATGATATTGGACATAGTCGGAAGAATATGGCTGAAGTAGCTGTGATAATTCAAATAGTAAGAAGCCTTTTTACTGGTATGTTCACTTCATCATGGGATACATTAGCAAAATATGACTGTTCATCCAAAAATTCTCTAGTTTGTTTCTGATGTGTACTTGCAATCTGGCATTTAGTACAATCATCGAAACTGCAAATTCATTCATCTCATTCATGATGTAAATCTTCAAAATACATTGCAAAATGACGTAACTTTAAATCCTAACCTAGTTAGTCCAGAAAAGGCCTATTATTTTTAATTGGAGCATCACGTTTAAACTGTGGGAATGCACACACCATGACGATGGTTATTAACCAAGGCAATGTTTACACGAGAAATCTTTGATGTTGAGGATGATGTTACTTTAAGTTTCTAAGTGACCTTCTATAATATTTGTGTCCGTCAATGTATCCCCGTCCATGAACCATGATTTGTCAATACTATTATATTTACTAAATACTTACTGCTATATGGTTATTATTTCTCCGTGCATGCTGCAGTTATTTGCCTTCTGATGCTATATTGTACAATATTTTCTGCAGCTTGTGCTAGAAAGAAGCAAAAAGTCAATATTGGTATCATATGCCCTTACAATGCACAAGTTCTGGCTATTCAAGAAAAACTTGAGAAGAAATACAAGATGAACACTAATTTTGCCGTGAAAGTTAACTCAGTTGATGGTTTTCAAGGTAGTGAAGAAGATATTATAATCTTTTCTACTGTGAGATCCAATGCAAATGGATCGATTGGTTTTTCTTCGAATCTTCAGCGCACAAATGTGGCATTGACAAGAGCAAGGTACCCTGATATTATGAAATGCAGGACATCTTCCTGTTAACTTTTATTATCTTTTATTTAAAATTTCATTTTATCTCTGTAAGAAAATTTAAGCATTTTTTAACCATAAACTGTGTAGATATTGCCTTTGGATTGTGGGAGATGGGCCAACCTTAACTAAGAGTGAGTCGATATGGGGGAAATTGGTTTCTGATGCAAAGGACCGTGGATGCTTCTTCAATTGGGATGCCGATAAAGGAATTACTAGTGAAATGACAGTGTGTGCACTGGATTGAGCCAATTATCCTTGCATAATATAGATTCCCCAAACATCAGCAAGACGAGCACAAGGTACATTTTCTAACAGCATTCTTCCTATCTCTTTAATTTCTGTGAAGATCTTGTTCCACTTTTTGATGAATTAGAGGATATCAAAGGAACAACAGTCTGATGTTTAACATATTCATTGTTTGACATATTTTCTGATTTTTAATGATATTTAGACCCAAACAATTAATTTATATAGCAAATTATAATAGTACAAAGTGTAAGCATAAGAATTTCAACCTTAACTGATGATTTATAGTAAAAAGAGGTTGTTATGTAACTTAAGTTATCATATTAATTCATTTTAAACAAATGCTCATTTCATGTGTTACTGCTTTTGAGATTTACTGGTCCACATTTCCACTTTCCTATTTGCTGCTCCTAACTGATGCCTTTTCTTTTTGGACTCATTTTATCATGTTTCTATCTGCTGTTTAAGTTTGCAGTTGAAGAAGTTTGCTCACAATTTAAACTGCTTATGTTTCCTTGGCTTCTATGCAGTTCTCTAAAACGTACAGAGATAGAATGTCATCCAATTACTCCAAATGCAACCAGAAAACTGTTGCTTCTCATCCAACAGCTAGGTGTGTTTCTTAAAATTATATTTAGGCATATATTTTGCAATATTTTCTTCTTTTGTTTTCTTTCTAGCGAATAGTGTTTTAATTTCTGTTTGCTGGACCTCTAAAGCACCAAAAAGGAAAAAGAAACATAAAAGATGTACGGAGTCCTCTCTTCCCACCCCACCCACCCACCCCCCCCCCCCCACGCGCTCAATTTTTGTATGCCAGATATTACTTGGAATGTTTTCACATATAATATTCCATTTCTTTTATATTTAATTATAATCTTAGTAAAACATCTTAGAGTAATAAAATAAATAAGTTAAGTTCTGTAAATTCTTTTTTAGGGAAGTGAGCTAAAAGTCATTTTTTTTTTTGAAAAATAGAAGAAAAACCTCTTCATTTTCATTAGAAAAAAAAAAGATATGGGATTGGAGCTGGTGTTGGTGCTCATAGAAATATAATAAATCTTAGTATAATGGTTGATAACATCTTAGAGTAATAGTTGATAACAATCCATAATAAATATAAGATACGTTTCAACTCAAAGATCCTAAAACCTAACCCCAAGTCCTGAATACGGAATATTATTGATGGGGACATCTCTTCGGGATTGCGATTCTACACCAGGAGACGTCATCGCACCGTTTCAGTGTGGTTCGATTAGGGTTTGAGGACTGTAGCTATATTTGACCGATTGTATTAGTTATCTGTTTTTATTTGTAATTTTGTTATTTACTTCTGGTAGTTTATTTTAGTCCCATATCGATTGGGATGGGATCTCTCCGTTAATGTAGGCCTATTTGAAGCCCATACTAGTATTAAATTTCTCAGTTTTGGATGGATTAAAATTGCTTGGAAAGCTTGTATCCAGTGTGCTTGGGTGAGAAACTATTGGGAGAGATTCTAAATTTGTGTTTGTTTCCCATCATCTTGATATCAGAGCTTAAATCCTGAATTCTTCCAAACAAAAAAAATCAAAACCCTACCTTTTTCATACTTTTCTCTCTCTTCTTTTTCTTCCCCAGCCTATGCTGCCAAAAAAAAAAACTCCCATCTCTCCCTCTCGTTCTCTCCTTCCCACTGCCTCAAGCTCTCTACTCCTCCTTCTCTCTCTCCTTTCCCATCATCTCTGCCAAAGAGATCATTGACAAAACAATCGCCGATTGCTTTTTCCTCAACCTCATCAACCGATCTGCAAACAGAGCTCCTCCAATATCGTCGACTGCCTCCCACCGCTATCGCGAGGTCCCACCGATCACCGGTCGCCTCATCAACCTCATCCAATCGCGTCCACCTCGATCATATCTCCCCACCTTCGACACCTAGATCTCCCCACCTTGAGATCTCCACGCTGTTGCGGCCATCCACTCCATCAACACCGCCACTATAGCTTCGCTGGTGACGCCAACATCTTCACATCCTCGTCATCGCCTAGTTCGTGACCCCGCCGCCCTCGTCGGGCCACCCAGATCCACCGTCGCTCCTCGCCGGCGTCTGATCCCATCACCATTTCCTCCCCTCCCCAGTGACCTTACCGTCGACTAGGAGACCACTTCCTTCATCTGATCTCGACTCATCTCGAGATCACCGTCTCGAGATCGCCTACATCTGTTCTCGTCATTGCCGGCTCCATTTCTGACTCCGTAGTCGTGCATCAACATCAAAAGCTTCTCTGTCATCGCAGAAGGATACTGTACAGAGAAAGAAGAAGGGCTACTTGGGTTCAGGAAGAAAATATCCAACCCGACCCGCGTGCTACAGTCCGGAACCAAAAGCACAATACAGACCACAAGCACATTAATGCATTTTCGAGCGAAAATTTGGCGATCCGGAGTCTGATTTGAACAGTTCATGACGACAGAAGCTTCACATCGACTATCCAGGTAATCAGTAATCATGTATAATTTTCTTTGAACTGAATTTTTGGGTACCACTTCAATTATGTCATCTTAATTTCATTAATTATCTCTCGTCCACTAAATAGTGAGTGTGTATCTTCTTAATCTTTATTTGCACATCTCAGTATTAACTTAGAGACTTGCTAAAACAAAATAGACATTGAAATTTTGCATAGAATTAATATTTTACAAAGTTTTGAGGTCTACATTGCAATAATATTACATCACAGTCTCTATTTTAAACTTTTGAGCTTGCTGAAAAATTCATTAGCTTTATTGTGTGCATTGCTTCATTGAATTGTTGCTGATTCTCCATATTTTCTGCATCATCCTCCACATTTGCATTAAAGCCTGTTAGTTGCATATAGAAAAAAATAGACTGCTTTTATATATTAAAAACATAAATCCAACATTTAGAAAGTAAGAAAGATTAGCTGTGCATGCGTACCCGTAGTGGCAAAGTCTACCACCCAGATAAATCCAGTGTAGATATGAATCCCAATGCTTTTTTGTCAGGTATCACCTCATCAACAAATTACTATATTCCTGAAATTCTCAAAACTATTGAGAAAATTAGGCCCAAATGAACATCTTAGATCAGAGAATGGATAGGATAAAAGTTGAATATCGTGATCGAGGTCGTAATGAAGAACGTCAACTCAATCAACGCCGAGAGGATAAAATCAACAGGAACATGAATGATACGAGGATGATGAGCAGTACATAAAAAACATCAAATTAGACGTACCGAACTTTGATGGTCACTTGACCCACAATATTACCTTGATTGAGTAATGAGTTTAGAGCACTACTTCAAGTGGTATGAGATGTCCCAGGAGCGATGACTCCATTTTACTGCTATGAAACTGTTGGGACAAGCAGGATAATATTGGTTAAATGTTGAAAGGCTGATAGCGCTAAGGAGGTAAGAACCATGCAAATTTAGGATGAGATGGAGTCAAGTTGAATAAGAAGTACCTCCCAATTACTTTTCAGGATCAACAGCTAAACAAAAGGAGTAGGCTTACCCAGAAAACTCGCTCTGCTATTGATTAGATTGAAAAGTTTGATGAGTTTTTGACCCGATGCAGTGAGTTTGTCGATGAATCTCCCATGATGACCCTCTCTAGGTTTAGATCTGGCCTTCGTGATGATCTCTGTAGAGAACTCAGGTATTAGTGATTTAGAACACGCCTATCAGATAGTTCAGGACTTAGATGCTTCTCGATGATCTTATTATCAATGAGGTTCAGATTATAAGATGTAGGGAGCTAGATCCAACTTTGGACTGTTCCAGCTCAAAGCCAACCACAACAGTTCTACTCCGACAAGAGATCTCAAGGGTAAACGCCCAGCCGAGAGTGTACCCTCGGCCAACCCCCGCACTCAATGCTTTAAATGTTAAGGTTATGGGCATGTGGAGAAGTTCTGCCTAAGTATCCAAAACTTTTTTCCTGGATGATCAATCAGATGAGGTGCATAATGAATCTCAAAAGAAAATTATGTTCATAGAAAATGCGAGCAGCGATTCTGACGATGATACGGGACACGCGGAGTTTCTTAACACTATTAGGTGTGTTGTTATCATTCGATGTACTCTCGCACAACCTAAAGATATGTTTCTCTGGTGTAGAACCATAATCTTCCACACGTGGATAAAGATTTGTGATAAAAACTGTAAAATCATTGTTGATAGTGAAAGTTGTATAAATGCTGTATCATCCAGTTTGATTTCGAAGATAGGATTAAAGATGGTCCCTCAACCTAGCCCATACAAAGTTGCCTGGGTTAATGCAGCAATGATAGCAGTGAATGAATTGTACCTGTGCAATTTGCCACATACAGAGATAAAATTTGGTGTGATGTGATAATCATGAATGTAGGTCACGTGATTCTCGATCAGCCTTGGTTGTTTGATATGGATGTAACTTTATGAAGGAAGTCTAACATTTGTACCTTCAATTATGAAGGGCAACAGATCAAATTGATTCCAAGTCAACCAAAATCCAAACAAGGCGAGAAGAAGTCGGTGGAAACAAGAAAGAAAAAGAATCTCAATTTAATTAGTCCTAAAGAAATTGAAAAAAAGTGATTAGTGGACACAAATCATCGTTTTGGTTGCTCGAGAAGTTGCGAAAGAATCTCATGAGACGATTCTTCCTGCAGTGGCCCCTATTATCACGGATTTTGTTGATGTGTTCCCAAAGATCTCTCGGATCAATTGCCACATGTGCAGAACATTCAACATGCTATTGATTTAGTACCGGGAGCTACTTTGCCTAACTTATCGCACTATCGGATGAACTCAATGGAACATGCTGAATTACAAAGATAAGTTGAAGAGTTGTTGAGTAGAGGATTCACACGAGAATGTTTGAGCTATTGCGCAGTCCCCACATTATTGACACCAAAGAAAGATGGGGCATGTCGAATGCATGTAGATAGTTGTGCTATCAACAAAATAACAGTAAAATACCGGTTTTAAATTCCCAGGCTAGATGATATGCTTGACATGATATTTGGTGCCACTATCTGTTCAAAGATTGATTGGAAGAGTGGTTTTCACCAAATTCAAATCCACCCAGGAGATGAATGGAAGACAACCTTTAAGATGAAAGATGGGCTGTATGAGTGGATGGTCATACTGTTTTACTTGTCTAATGCTCCAAGCACCTTTATGAGGGCGATGACACAAGTATTACGATCTTTTACAGGAAAATTGTAGTATATTTTGATGAACCCTCATCTACAGTAAATCGACGGAGTAACATTTGGACCATCTTTCGCAAGTCTGTGTAGTCTTAAGAAAGAAAAGCTTATATGTCAACCCTAGAAAGTATACCTTTCTTACAAATTAAGTCATTTTTCTAGGGGTTGTATCTTCACAGGGAGTCTCTGCGGATCCCGATAAGATTAGGGCTATTGTAGAATGGTCGGAACCCTGCAAGGTTAGGAAAGTGAAGTTTTCATGGGTTATCCACTTTCTACAGACGATTTATCTGAAATTTTAGTACCATCATGGCCCCAACAAGGGAAATCCAAATGGATTAAAGCTGCTGTCAAGGTATTCCAGGAAATCAAAGGAGAGAATGACAGAAGTTTCTATTATGAGGCTTTCAGATTTTTCTTTTGAAATCACTTGTGACGCCTCGAGCATTGGAATAGGAGGTGTTTTGAGTCAAGAAAAGCACCTCGTTGCCTATTTTAGCAAAAAATTGAGTGATACTCTGCAGCGGTATGGAAACCTATGATAAGAAGTTCTATGCGGTAGTTCAAGCTCTGCGTTACTGGCGCCATTACTTATTGCTACAAGAATTCGTTACTATTCGAACCATGAAGCTCTTAAATACCTCAACTCCCAAAGAAATTGAATTCGAGGTATTGTAGGTGGGTAGAGTTTCTTTAAGATTATACTTATGTCCTCAAGTATAAAGCGGGGTCAAAAATAAGGTTGCTGACGCACTTAGCCATCGTCGCGCCCTACTGTCTGTCATGAGCGCTGAAATGGTTGGTTTTGAGAAAATCAAAGATGCTTATGAGTCATGTTCTGATTTTGAAAATATATTCACTGTCTTAAGGGATAGTTTGACTCATGAGGTTGATGACTTTCTCCTGCAACTGTTTTATCAGAAAAGGGTTCTTGGTCGATGTAAGATTTTTTTTTAGAGGTTGAAAAATTACAGCGGAACGATTTCGATTACAAAAGATGGAAGAAGGCTCGGCTCTCCCCTTTGAGTAGCGGTAGAGAGTGATTCTTGTTCTCTGTTGATCGGCCGACTGTCTAGCTTCTCTTCAGGATGCTCTCGAAGACTAATGAGAGAGGAACTCTGTTTTTAACATGCAAAGTGTTTAGATTCCATTGACTACTCCGTTTCTTCTTTTCTCCAAAAGTTACTCTTTGGATATAAAAAAGAGTCCTCCCCCCTCATAACTACTTAGGCTATTTATAAGGAGTCATAGGGGTATTATCGTCCCCTAAAATTCCTCCATAATGGGGATTAACTCCCCAGGATGTGGGGAGTTAATTGACCCAGTAATGGGTGTTTGTTACAACAGAAATGTTGGTCTCGTACTAGACGCGGACCTCGCGTTGCTTGTTGTAGACGCGGGCGTCTCAGAATGCGGAGTTGATCAGACTCGCATTTGATGTGAGACGCGAGGTTTCTCAGAGCCGAGTCTGAAGTGGAGCGCTAAGTTGCTCAGACCTGCGCTTGACATGGAGCGCGGAGTTACTCAAACTCGCTTGGATGGGACGCGAAGTTACTCAGACTCTTGTCGGACGCGGGCTTACGCAGGCGTGCGTCTGAAGTCTCCGTGCTTCTTGGATACGAGGTCCGCATTTCAGTTCAAAATGTGACATTCGCGTTAAAGTGAGGTTCGCGTCTGATGACTTATTCTTGGTAATTTTTGGACAGCTTACAGAACTCCCTCTAAAGTTTTTGATACTCCGCGATTGACTGGGATTGATTTCGAAATACTTTGGATTTTGATTGAATTTGGGCGTCCTATGATTAGACTGGCAATCTTTTGAGATGCCCTGAGCTTGATCCTGTCTGAATTATGTTCTTCGTGAGTATACTGTTGAACTGCTTGAAGTCTCCAGGAAAGATCATCACAAGTGTCTTAGAAACTCAGTCTAGCACTTATTATTAGCTCTGATTTGCTCATCGGTGTACTATTGAACCGGTGGAGTTGTCAATTGCTCTAGCCAGCGTACTGTTGAATTTATTGCAGAAGCAGAGACATACTCCTTATATATGAGAGAACGCAGCCCTCACGACACGGTTGTCACACTAATGAAGTGGAGACACGAACTTCAGTGGGGGTCGAAACGTGACTCTTAATTGTTGTAGAGACGCAGCTCTCAATGCTGTAGAGACGCGGCTCTTAATTGTCGTAGAGACGACGCCCTCAATTGTTGTTGAGACGCGGCTCTTGAAACATGGAGATTGCGTTAGATGCTTTGAGGTGCGAATGCAGGCGTCGCTTAGGACACGTGTCTAGCACTGATTGAGCTCGAGATACACGCCGCGTATCTCGACCGTTAGAAGGCCTATAAAAGACCTGGGTCTTTCAACAGTCAATTCACTTTGACTTGACTGTTCATCATCTTCGATCAAACCCGCATCTAAAGCTCTCGTGCTTTCTCAAACCCATAAAACTCTGAACTTTTTCCAATCTTTTTGAAGATTTTCACCGTGGTGATGGCTCTAAAAGCGAAGACTGTAGCTTTCTCTTCGAGCGCCGCTGCTTCCGAGCCTCGAATGGGTGGTGTTCCTCCTCAAGAAGCCTCCATTTCAGGTAAAAAGTCTTTAAATGGATTTCACCATTGAGAACACGAAGAGGCTCTGTATTCTTAACTTCCCTTTGAAGTTTCAAAAACTTCCGTTGAAGTTAATCAGTCGACCCGGATCTTGCTGGTTCGCGTTTGATTTATTAACGTGGTTCTTGCGTTAATGATCAGAATGCGAATCTGACTATCCTGGCTTTTCTTTGCTCTATCAACGCGATCTTCGCGCCTGTGAATTGAGCGCGGGTGCAATAGACTCTGCGTCTTGAGACTTCTAAATGCGGATCTCGTTTAGAAGACTCGCGTTTGAGCCTGTAGACTTAGAAAAGATTTTTCTAAGTAAGGAGTCTGGATGCGGGCCTCATGTGAGCCTCGCTTTTTGGTCGTAGGACGCGGGTCTCATGTGTTAAGCCTCATGTTTGGACTCCAATAGTGTAATTTCACTATTTTTTTTCAGAGTACTGATATTGCATTCTCCTTTGTCTTGACTTTTTTTTTGTGTTTTGAAAATTAGACAAATGAAAGCGATTGATTTTGATTTACTAGAGATGACGATTAACATAGCAACTTAAAGTTTGAAAATTCTATCAAAGAATTTGAAAAGGTTACTGTCGGAGGTGTGATGTTAACTTGAGATAGAAGTTGAATTCATGATTTGAACGAATTTTGTGAACTTGCTATTCTATTGATGATAATAACAAGTGGAATTAAATCCACTAAGAGATTTATTAAAAATTTTACCGTCAGAGGTGTAATGTTAACGTAACGGGTTAGGATTTACAATTGGAAGCAAATTGAATTGTCAGAGGTGTGATATTAACTTGACAAGGAAGTGAATGCCAGAGGTGTGATATTAACTTAACATCAAAGAGATCTCGTTTTCACTGAGAAAACTGTGAAGATTACTGTCATAGATTTAATGTTAACTTAACAGCGAGGTGAATGCTGGAGGTGTGATATTAACTTAGCATTCGGCATCTCGGTTTTGATAAGAAAGCTCGAGGGAGAATCATTGTCATAGGTGTAGTATTTAATGTAAGTCACCTAGAGGGGGTGAAGGTGATAGCTAATCTATCGCAAAACTAATGCGGAATTAAAAACTAATTATGCAAACTAAATAAATACACTTTGTATAGCCAAAGAGTGAAGCCGAATTTTCAGTGAAGGGCTCCGGACTTCTCCTCAAGATTCCTCTAGACTAAGAGTTGAGGTGCTACTTTAACTCTCTTGGTTTTGATACAAGTGTGCACACAAGCACAATAACAATATTAAGCATGTAAGGATATAACCAATACAAGAGCATGCAAGATATTAAAACAACCCAAGTATGTATATCAATAAAGCACAAATATATCAAGCATGTGAGAATGTAAACAATAAAAGCATGCCAGATATATAAACACAAGTGAGAGAGGGAGAGATGGGCAATCACAAACACGAGAGATTTGTTTCGAGGTTCGAGCCACTTGTTCTACGTCCCTGCCTTCAACACTATGAAGAATTTTCACTATAATCGATCCCTCAAGATCACTCGGTGCCGCAACACCTACAACGAGCTCCCTCAAGAACTCTTAGACCCGCAAGTCCCTCACTTGTTCCCGCAAGAACAATACATCATATAAACCCGCAAGTTCGCCAAGGCCGCAACCTCCAACTCTTTCTTAATACAAAGTAGAACACTTTGTGATCACTGATCACAAACAAACACTCCCATAACAAGGATCCTATAAGATAGATATGGCAATGAAAAGCTCAAGCTTGTGTGAGAAAACTAGATAGATTGGAAATGAAAAACTTAAAAAAAAAGCTTTTGAAAACTCAAAAGAATCACTCTTGATAAACTCTCTTTTGATATGACAATGAAGCTCGAAAAACTTATTGGGAAAACTCTATGAAGATGAGAGAATAAACTCTTGAAAAACTTGTGTAAAGCTCACCCAAAATCTCCATATTTATAGGCTAAGAAAAACTAGCCGTTATGTTTCAAAAACTACCAGAAATGGCCTGTCGGTTGAATGCCCGGTCGACCGTCGGACGGTCAAATTTTTGATCGTTGGAGTCTGACGGTCGACCGGGTGGTTGACCAACCATAGACCCAGACTATGCAATAGGTCCGCTTTGAGCACAGTTTTGAGGCCTAAACCATTAGCATTTAGAAATAGGTATATAGAAAGAATTTGTATATCTCTACGTCTTCTTTCTAATGCAACTTCAATCAAATCAATATCATTTCGGACTCGAATGTTATCAACAAAATACTAAAAGGTGTCAAACCAGAAACTGTAAACTATTTTCAGAACAAGAACAAACTTCAACACAATATTTGACATATTTAACACTTGAATCAGAAAATGACGATTGAATAAGAAATATATCCCTGAAAGTTATCTTTGAAATGCAATTTAAATCATATTGATTGAATATAAGAATAAAATGTTATGACCAGATTACTATAAGGGTGACGAGCAAATTAGCAGAACGGTCAGCCGCCTGGTCGACCGAGAAAACCTGAGATCTTTGCAAACTCAGTCGGTTAACCGATCTATCAGCCGAACTCAACTATGATCGACCGATCGGTTGATCGAGCTCAGGTCACATGGGCTTGTTCACATTTTGTGCACGTCGGTCGACCGCTAGTAGCCCAAAAAAAACAGTTTTAACAACATTTTAAAATACATTTTAAATTCCATAAAATTCACAAAAATAAATTCATTGAATTACTTTGAAGTATAAATATGTGTGAAAAAAATAAACACATATTACAAACATGTGAACTATTTTTGAGGCATAAAATTTAAAGCTTAAAACAAAAATCGTATTTTTTGAAAACCAAAGTTGTGTGTGTATAAGAGCTTGTGCAATCCACAACTAATCTATTCTTTACATTTTATCTAAAATCAAATTCTTAACACTTACAAACATGACACAAGTCTTGAAAATCTTCTCTTAAAAATCTTCTTCTCCATCTGACTTGGTTCAAAACTTGATTCAAAGAGCTCGACTCCTCTTGAGTACTTGATGCGATCTTGAAGCGCGAGCTCTTTAATCAACACGTGCTAGTTTCAAAACTTGACTTTGAATCTTTTGTTGAAGCTAAACATCGACTATGATCTTGGTTGATTATCAGAAACTAAATGAACACAAAATCATTAGTACTATAATTACATGAGTTAATCATCATCAAAACTAGAGTGATGGGCCTTTGGGTCAATATTTAACTTAACAATGAAATGGATGCCAGAGGCGTGATATTAACTTAGCATTGAATGTCTCGTTTTCGGTGGAAAAATCGAGAGAACCACTGTTATAGGTGTAGCGTTAATAGGGATTTATACTGCGATATGAGCAATTTGGTCTGAGATGTAATATTAACTTGACCGAGAGTTTGATTTTACGATTTGAGCAATTTAGTGGACTTACCATTCTATTGAAGAGAATTGACAAGTTGAAATTTTGTTCAGAGGTGTAGTATTAACTTAACCGAGAGTTTGATTTTACGATTTGAGCAATTTGGTAGACTTGCCATCCTATTGAAGAGAATTGATAGGTTGAAATTTTATCCGCTGGGGATATTAAAAGAAGTCATTGTTAGAGGTATAATGTTAACTTAATAGTGGGGTATGCCAGAGGTATAATATTAACTTGACATGTTTGATTTGTGATTATTCCGCTGGAAAATAATTACAACTTTTTTGAGGTCTTATCATACCATGGACGGGAATTGGTAAGAGAATTTGGAGGGGAAAGTGGGAGCAGGTCCTTAAGGATTTTTAGCAAACTGTCAACTATATCAACGAATTTGGTATGCCTTTACCAACTATTGTTTGAGTTGGGCTAGCCATGCTATTTTCCTTAGCATGATAAGTTGTCGAGGATTTTCCGTTGGGCTTAGATGCCAGTTACTTCTCTATTCTTTAGCCGTCGGAGGTGTCAGATTTTCATAAATAAACTAGAGAAGAGTGACAAGGTTAAAACTAAAGTTTCGCATTTTGTCTCTTCGATGCTAACATCATGCATTGATGTTAAAAATGTTCGGTCAGCTCGGCGTCGATCGGCCGTGATGTGATCTGTTGAAGGAAGAAGCTCTTCTTTGGCGCTCTTCCAAAAATCTTGGATCTGGATGCTGTGATCAGAGGTGTAATGTTAACTTGATCGTGAGAAGGGTCTTGTAAGGGATAATACTTCTTCAAGAATCTAGCATTGATCGGCATCATGAGCGTATCGCCGTCTGGAGTCATGAGGCGGTATGCTTCATTTGAGTAGACTGACTGTACTACAAATAGTCCTTCACATTTGGGTTGAAACTTTTCTTTTGTTTTATGTGCCATAACCATGTGTCTTCTGACAGCTAAGACAAGGTCGCCTTTCTTGAAAATCCGTTCTCTTGTTGAAGGCTCTGAAAATTCGAGCTTGATTTGTTATTGGGCTTGCAGATGTTTGTCATCTAAACCTTCCAACTCCTGAAGGCGAAATCGATGTTTCTCCTCATTTACCATCCTTGTTGTCAAGGCAACTCGCATAGATGGGATTTGCATCTCCAGAGGGAGTACAACTTCACATCCGTACACCAAGAAAAACGGCGTGGCTTTTGTCGGGGCCTCACCTTGTGCGGTAAGCCCATAAGCATTCGCCTAATTTGTCGTCCCAGTCACGTTGACTCTTCGAGACTAATTTCTTGAGAAGCTTCCCAATAGTCTTGTTGAAGGCTTTTGCAAGGCCATTGGTGACTGGATAGTATGCCGTTGATGGCACACTTTGAATTCTGAATTTGTTACAGAATTGTTGGAATGCTTGGCTGACGAAATTAGGCCCATTATCGTGGACGATTCATCAAGGTGCACCGAAGCGGTGAAGCATGTGATGCTTTATGAACTTGATCACGTTTGGTGCCTTTACTTCATTCAGGGAACAACTTCCACCTATTTAGAGAAGTAATCAGTTATGACCAATATGAAGCTATGACCTCTAGATGTTGGAGGACTGATTGGTCCGATAACATCCATTCCCCACATCTCAAATGGCCATGAGGAGGATGTTGGGTGAAGACGTCTCGGTGCTTGATGAAAATCACCTAGAGGGGGGGGTGAATAGGTGATGAAGCTAATCAAAGGGCAATTAAAAAAATTTTGAAGCAAGTGAATGCAAATGCAATGCAACAATCTCCCAAAACAAGACTAAGAGCCGTATGCCCCTTGTGGGGTTCTGAACTCCTTCCTCCGGCTTCCTCGTAAAATGAGTTAGAGGTGCGCAATGCAACCTTGTTGTATGGGATTTTGATTGACAAGATGAAGTATGATGAAAATGGCAATAGTAATCAAAAACACAAAGTAATAGCAAGGGAAAGTAAACCAATCGCAAATACAAAGATATGTTATCGAGGTTCGAGCACCCAGCTCTACTCCCCGCCTTCCCCAGAAGGATTCTAGCTACTTCCACTATCACAAAGATCAATTACAATGGAGTACCCAACTCCTACAATTTCAGCACAATTGAATTCCTTAGTAATCAAAAGATCACAAACTCTCTCTTTCAAATATCTCTTCCCTTACAAAGGTCCTTAGAGAATATTGAGAAGGAATGAAGCTCTTGTGTAAGTGAAGAAAAATGAAATCAAATCAGAGAGTATTATCAAGAAAACACTTCTGAAATGAGTGAGAAATATCAGCACAAAAACTAAGAAAAATAGCTCTTTTGAATATCACTAACTTTGAATTTTTCTCTTGAATAATTGTTGTAAAGAAACTCTCCCCAAACACCCCTATTTATAGGAGAGGGCTAGGGTTTAGGGTTAGGAATTAATTACTGAAGATTAGGAAGTAATTAGTTCCAAATATACCCTCCAACGGATTTTTAATTTCAAAAATCAAGTTTAAAACAGCTATTAAAAAATCTGCCCGTTACTGTTCAACGGACAGATCGGTCGACTGGCCCGGTCGACCGATAGTTCAAAAATCCGACCGTTATGAACTATCGGTCGACTGATCCAGTCGACTGAAAAGATACAGAGAGCAAAACAAACTATCGGTCGACCGATCCGGTCGACTGATGCCTGACTGAGACTTAAAATAAAATTCCGGTCGACTGTCGGTAGACAGTCGGTCGACCGGCAGACGTGCACACGGATACGTGCACTCTGCCAGGACATCGGTCGACTGGTGGTAGATAACCGGTCGACCGGCTCAGGCCAAAAGATGAAATAAAAATAGAATTTTGAAGAGATTAATATTTTTATCAAATCTATTTCAAACACAAATTCAGTATCTAACATAATAAAGAATTTGTAGAAGAAAGATTTAGTATTAAAATATTTTTGTATATTTTATAAGAAATAAACTTAGAAAAGACATACGCGTGAAACGTGTGTGTTTGAGCTTCAAACCTACTCTCTATTCTTTAACATGCTATAAATCTAGAAAATAAAACCTAAGGACCTCTGAAGCAATCTTTGAGCCATCCAATGCCTTGCTAGTGCCTTCTCTTCTATGATCCTTCCTTGATGTGCAATTTGCCTTCAATGCTTGTTGGAACTTAGAAGTTTTTGCAAAAGCGAAGCGAATGAACTCTAAACATGGTACAAAACCTGAAACTCATCTTAGACAAAAGATTAGTACCAAATAGCACTTATTTGGTTTGTTATCATCAAAACACAAAACAATGGAGAGTGTAACCTCTTGGGCCAACAATCTTCCCCTTTTTGATGATGACAAAACAAATAGGCTATTAACAAAAATATAGGGAGGAGAAAACTCCCCTTAAATTATGCTATATTTAAAACATATAAAAATGCTCTAGATACCAATAATTGAAATGATAAATAGAAGTGATGCACCAATTATTGAAGTCAATTTAAAACAACAATACAATACAAATAAAACTCAAAAACTTGCACTTGATATCAAAAACACCAAAAATCTAAAATTGCTCCTTGATACCAATTTAAACAAAAATACCAACTAAAATACAAAAACCAAAAACTCATAAAACCAAAACATCATATAAATTCATATGGAACCAAGACCAAATGAACTTATTTTTGTCCATGTAAACTTATTCTCCCCCTTTTTGTCATACATCAAAAAGGGTTAGAAAAACATGTTTAATCAATAATACACAAATTTAATTCTCCACAAATAAACGAAAATCTAGCAAAATCAAGTGGTTTTGTGAAAATATCAGCTAGTTGAAAATCGGTGGAAACATAATCAATATCTATATCACCTTTCTCAAAATGATCTCTAAGAAAGTGATATCTAATCTCAATGTGCTTGGTCTTACTATGTTGATTTGCATTTTTGGTTAGATGAATAGTACTAGTATTATCACAAAATATTTTAATATTTTTATAATGCAAATCATAATCAAGGAGAGTATGTTTCATCCAAAGGACTTGTGCACAACAAGCCCCCGCGGCAACATACTCCGCCTCGGCGGTTGATAGAGCTACAGAATTTTGCTTCCTAGAGGACCATGAAACAAGACAATTACCGAGAAATTGACATGTCCCACTAGTACTCTTTCTATCTACTCTACAACCCGCATAGTCGGCGTCCGAATAACTAATCATAGAAAAATCTATAGTTTTCGGATACCAAAGACCTAAACCAATCGTTCCCTTAACATATCGAATAATGCGTTTTACGGCAATTAAATGAGATTCCTTGGGACACGATTGAAATCTAGCACAAAGACACACACTAAACATGATATCCGGCCTACTTGCCGTTAACTATAAAAGACTACCTATCATGCTTCTAAACAATTTAATATCAACATTTTTACCTTGTTCGTCCTTATCAAGCTTGGTTGTTGTAGCCATGGGAGTGTTGCAAGCTTTAGCATCTTCAAGTCCAAACCTCTTCACGAGTTCCTTAGCGTATTTGGCTTGAGAGATGAAGTTCCCATCATGCAATTGCTTGACTTGGAGTCCAAGAAAAAAGTTGAGCTCACCCATGGAGGACATTTCGAATTCTTGTTGCATTACCTTTTCAAAATCCTTGCATAAAACTTCATTAGTAGAACCGAAAATAATATCATCAACATAAATTTGGACAATTAAAATATCATTATCAACATGCTTAGTGAAGAGAGTGGTGTCTACTTTGCCTTTAATAAAGTTATTTGAAATTAGAAAACTTGAAAGCCTTTCATACCAAGCTCTTGGAGCTTGTTTTAAACCATACAAAGCCTTATCAAGTTTGAAAACAAAATCGGGATGAACATGATCGATAAAACTGGGAGGTTGAGAAACATAAACTTCTTCATTAAGAAAACCATTTAAAAATGCACTTTTTACATCCATTTGAAAAAGTTTGAAATTTTTAAAAGATGCATAAGCTAGTGTTATCCGTATGGCTTCAAGCCGTGCTACGGGTGCAAAGGATTCCTCAAAGTCGATTCCCTCAACTTGAGTGTAACCTTGGGCCACTAACCTAGCTTTATTCCTAATGACATTTCCGGACTCATCCATCTTGTTTCTAAAGATCCACTTAGTACCAATTATTGGTCTATCGTGGGGCTTAGGAACAAGGTGCCAAACTTGGTTGCGCTCAAATTGATTGAGTTCCTCTTGCATGGCAAGCAACCAATATGGGTCCGTCTCGGCTTCGAGAATGCCTTTGGGTTCAAAATGAGAAATGAAAGCAAAGTTACCACATAGGTCATGGAGTTTGGAGCGCGTTGTGACTCCTCTTGAAGCGTCACCGATGATGAGCTCCTTAGGATGATTTGTAGCATATCTCCAAGCTTTGGGAAGCGGTTGAGTGCTTTCCTCATTATCCTTTTGAACTTCACCTAAAGGTTCTTGCTTATCTTCTTGAGCGGGTGAGTCCTTCAAGGATAGTTTCTCCATGCTTTCACCTAATGGTTCAATCTCTACAACATTCTCAACAAACACATTAGACTCTTCAAACTTAACATGCATAGTTTCTTCAATAGTAAGTGAAGATCTAATGAAAACTCTATATGCTTTGCTAGTAGAGGAATATCCAACAAAGATAGCCTCATAAGCTTTAGCATCAAATTTACCCAAATTCTCTTTTGTATTTAAAACAAAACACTTGCATCCAAAAACTTTGAAATATGAAACATTTGGTTTTCTAAAATGATACATTTCAAAAGAAGTTTTAGAAGAATTTTTGCATAAATAAATACGGTTTGATATATAGCATGCGGTGTTTACGGCCTCGGCCCATAAATATTGAGGGAGGTCGTATTCACTTATCATTGTCCTAGCCATCTCTTGAAGTGTTCTATTTTTCCTTTCTACAACTCCATTTTGTTGTGGAGTTCTAGGACAAGACATTTCATGCTTAATTCCCTTTTCATCACAATAAGTCATGAAGAGTTGGTTCACAAATTCACCACCTCTATCACTCCTTATTTTCAAAATCGGAAAACCTTTTTCTTTTTCAACTCTTTTTCCAAAAATCTTAAAGTGAGAAAAAGTTTGATCTTTATTTTGCAAAAAGAAAACCCAAGTAAATCGAGAGAAATCATCAACTAAAACAAATGCAAATCTACTTCCATTTAAGCTTTTAGTTTTAGTTGGTCCAAATAAATCCATATGAACTAATTCTAACGGTCTAGTTGACATGATATCCTTGATTGGTTTAAAGGAAGACTTGGTTTGTTTCCCAAGTTGGCACGCACTACAAATGCGGTCTTTCTCAAAACTCAAGCAAGGAATACCCTTCACCAATTCCTTAGAATTAATTCTAGAAATATGTTCAAAAGATGCATGTCCTAATCTTCTATGCCAAAGCCAAGAATTTTCATCAAAAGCATTTAAACATTTAGTAGAACACTCTACATTAAGCATGTCAATAATATAAACATTATCATCACGAAATCCGGTCAAAATACAATCATTCGATTTAACATCAAAAATCTTACAAGAAGAATCATCAAAAACAACTTTAAGACCACGATCACAAATTGGCTAATACTAAGCAAATTATGCTTTAAACCATCAACCAAAACAACATTCTCTATAATAGGAGATGAACCAACTTGAATGTTACCTATACCGATGATAGTTCCTTTGGAATCATCCCCGAAGGTGACGGAGCCACCTTCCATGTACCTTGATAGGGTTGTGAAGTTGTTGATATCCCATGTCATGTGCCTCGAACAACCACTATCAAGGTACCACCGCTCCCTACGTCTTGGAGCCTTGGTGTGTACCTACATCAAACATTTTAGGACTTGATTTTGGTACCCACATTTTCTTGGGTCCATGAGGGTTAGAGCCATTAACCCAAACAAGATTATTTGAAGTATGCAATTTATCATAACAAAATTTAGCTAAATGTCCATTTTTGCCACAATATGTGCATCTATACACTCTACCATATTTAAAAGCATAGTGAGTGTGTGATTTGTGAGCATTGGCATTGTGAGCATGAAAAGATTTAGCATGTGTGTGTTGTGGGGTGTGAGCATGAGAAATCTTATCATAAGAAACTTTAGCATGAGAAGTATTCTTTTTAGAAAATTTTTCTTCAAGCTTCTTTGTATTAAAAGCACAATCTTTTAAAACTTTTTCAAAATCATTCATCTTAGATTTAAAAGAAGAAATTTCTTTATTATCAACAATAGGGGTTTTACCCTTGCAAGAAATCTTATAAGCATCAAAATCATTTTGAATAACAACAAGATTAGAAGAAAGATCATCTTTTTCTTTTGTAACCAAAGCAAGTTGGTTTTTGAGAAAAGCAACTTCTTTTTGCAATTTAAAGCATTCCATTTTCTTGTTATCATAAGTTTCGGAAAGTTCTACAAAAGCATGAACTAGAACTTCCTTACTCAAATCATCATCATTATCATCTATAGATTCAAGAGTTTGAGGGTTTACCTTGGGTGTGTTTGCCATGAAACACATGTTTGCGGTATCCACTTGTTCTTCTTCGGACTCGCTTTCCGAATCCCATGTGGCCTTGTAAGCTTTCTTTTCATCTTGTTTCTTTGGCTTGAAGGAGGAAGTCATTCTTTTCTTGAACTCCGGACAATCGGCCATGATGTGTCCGGGCTTGCGGCAATTGTAGCAAATGATCCTCTTCTCCTCTTTGCCTTCAAACTTTCTCCGGAAATTTTGCTTGTTCTTCCGGTACATCCTCTTGATGTTGCGCACTAGGAGGGAGAGCTCCTCATCTTCTTCTTCATCTTCTTCATCATCTTCAATGGTGGATGAAGACTTGAAAGCTATGGACTTTTTCTTTGTTGGAGCCGCCTCTTCTCTTGCCTTCTTCTCCATCTCATGGGTTTTTAGGTTCCCAATGAGATTTATGATGTCCATCTCGTCCTTGTCATTCAACTCCTTTAAGGTGGTGGCCTTGATCTCCCAAGATGGAGGAAGAGCCCGTATCACCTTGCGCACCTTTTGATCATTGGAGATGACGTCACCTAATGAAGAAAGACCATTAGTGATTTTTGTGAAACGAGTAATCATGCAATCAATGGTTTCATCATCAAGCATCTTAAATGATTCATATTGAGACCTCAAGAGATCTATTTTAGCTCTCTTGACTTGTGAAGTCCCTTCATGCGTGACCAATAAGTGTTGCCAAATCTCATAGGCGGATTGGCAATGAATTACCCGTGTAAGGTCATCCTCATTCAAGGCGGTTAAAAGGGAGTTTTGGGCTTTGGAGTTAGCCTCATATTCTTTAAGGTCTAGGTCGGTCCAAGTGCTCTCATCCTCATCGGGTACTTTATAGGGTTTGGTAAGAGACTTAGCCACTAAGCTACCTAGTGATTGCAAAAAGATAGTCATCCTAACCTTCCAAATAGGGAAATTTAGGCCATCAAATTTAGGTGGGGATTTAATATTGTCGGCCATGTTTACTAGTGTATGTATGGATGAATGAAAGTGTTGATTAGCAATATTTTAGGATCTCTCTAAGGATGTTAAGCCACACCTAGAGTCCAAGCTCTGATACCAATTGAAAATCACCTAGAGGGGGGGGTGAATAGGTGATGAAGCTAATCAAAGGGCAATTAAAAAAATTTTGAAGCAAGTGAATGCAAATGCAATGCAACAATCTCCCAAAACAAGACTAAGAGCCGTATGCCCCTTGCGGGGTTCTGAACTCCTTCCTCCGGCTTCCTCGTAAAATGAGTTAGAGGTGCGCAATGCAACCTTGTTGTATGGGATTTTGATTGACAAGATGAAGTATGATGAAAATGGCAATAGTAATCAAAAACACAAAGTAATAGCAAGGGAAAGTAAACCAATCGCAAACACAAAGATATGTTATCGAGGTTCGAGCACCCAGCTCTACTCCCCGCCTTCCCCAGAAGGATTCTAGCTACTTCCACTATCACAAAGATCAATTACAATGGAGTACCCAACTCCTACAATTTCAGCACAATTGAATTCCTTAGTAATCAAAAGATCACAAACTCTCTCTTTCAAATATCTCTTCCCTTACAAAGGTCCTTAGAGAATATTGAGAAGGAATGAAGCTCTTGTGTAAGTGAAGAAAAATGAAATCAAATCAGAGAGTATTATCAAGAAAACACTTCTGAAATGAGTGAGAAATATCAGCACAAAACCAAGAAAAATAGCTCTTTTGAATATCACAAACTTTGAATTTTTCTCTTGAATAATTGTTGTAAAGAAACTCTCCCCAAACACCCCTATTTATAGGAGAGGGCTAGGGTTAGGGTTAGGAATTAATTACTGAAGATTAGGAAGTAATTAGTTCCAAATATACCCTCCAACGGATTTTTAATTTCAAAAATCAAGTTTAAAACAGCTATTAAAAAATCTGCCCGTTACTGTTCAACGGACAGATCGGTCGACTAGCCCGGTCGACCGATAGTTCAAAAATCCGACCGTTATGAACTATCGGTCGACTGATCCAGTCAACTGAAAAGATACAGAGAGCAAAACAAACTATCGGTCGACCGATCCGGTCGACTGATGCCTGACTGAGACTTAAAATAAAATTCCGGTCGACTGTCGGTAGACAGTCGGTCGACCGGCAGACGTGCACACGGATACGTGCACTCTGCCAGGACATCGGTCGACTGGTGGTAGATAACCGGTCGACCGGCTCAGGCCAAAAGATGAAATAAAAATAGAATTTTGAAGAGATTAATATTTTTATCAAATCTATTTCAAACACAAATTCAGTATCTAACATAATAAAGAATTTGTAGAAGAAAGATTTAGTATTAAAATATTTTTGTATATTTTATAAGAAATAAACTTAGAAAAGACATACGCGTGAAAACGTGTGTGTTTGAGCTTCAAACCTACTCTCTATTCTTTAACATGCTATAAAGCTAGAAAATAAAACCTAAGGACCTCTGAAGCAATCTTTGAGCCATCCAATGCCTTGCTAGTGCCTTCTCTTCTATGATCCTTCCTTGATGTGCAATTTGCCTTCAATGCTTGTTGGAACTTAGAAGTTTTTGCAAAAGCGAAGCGAATGAACTCTAAACATGGTACAAAACCTGAAACTCATCTTAGACAAAAGATTAGTACCAAATAGCACTTATTTGGTTTGTTATCATCAAAACACAAAACAATGGAGAGTGTAACCTCTTGGGCCAACACTTGATGGACAAAGTCGCCATGGATCTGACATGCATGACATCGCCTAGCATAGGCGATGGCGCCAGGGATCATTTTTTGTCAATAATAGCCAAGTCTTCTAAGTCGGCCTCTTAGCTTGGGTCCGGGTTGGAGAGCTCCGCACTTACTATCATGAGCTTCATTTAGTGCTTCCTGTGCCTCTTTGTGTGAAAGACATTGGAGCAGGATTCCATCATACGATCGGCGGTATAATGTCTGCATGATCGCATTGTAATAGAATCGAGGAGCTTTCCTTCTGATGGCCGCTTCATCTTTAGGGTCATCAGGTAATATGTCATATGAGATGAAGTCGATGTAAGGTAATCGCCAATCCCTATGCTCGAGGCTTGTCAAAATCTCAAGAACCTCTTTGACTTGAAGGTTTCCTCTTGGAATTCTACTGTCTTAAAGGGCGAATTTGCAGCAGTACAAGTCGCGACTGTGGACGAGTACTTTCTCGGTCGCACCAACTGGAAGGGCCAACGCCAGTGCATCTGCATGTGCATTTTACTAACGCGGTACATGGTCAATGTAGAAGTTTTCAAACTTCTCTGCTGTGATAATGGTTGCGTTGTGATAGGGCACCAAGTCTTCATGACGGACTTCGTACTCTCTGCGAACCTGATTAACGATGAGCTTGAATCACCATATACTTCGAGATTTTTGACTCCAATCTCTTGAGCAAGTTGCATCCTGATCAAGAGAGCGTTGTATTCTGAGACATTGTTGGAACACGTTTTTGTTAGCGAGAATGCACGAGAGATCACATGGTTGTGGAGAGATAAGTACTACCCCCACACCTGCAATGATATTTCCCTCAGAATTTGTTCTTGATGCTCCGTCAAAAATAGTTGCCACACTTATTCTTCTGAAGAGGTGTTGATCAAGTTAACTTCTGCGATCTCGTCTTGGGAGATCTTCATAAAGTTTTGACGTTCCTAGGACTGGATGATCGGCCATAAAATTTGCCACAGCTTGACCTTTGATCGCCTTTTGTGGCATGAATTGTATCTCATATTCTGAAACAATATGGTCCATTTCGCTAGTTTGCTGTTTAGCGAAGATGGACTTATCATCAGCAATCGTAAAGGATTGACTCTGGAGATGACTTGAATGCGTTGCCCTGTGAGGTTGTGTCGCATCTTCTGGACAGCGAAGACCAATGCTAAGCATTCCTTCTCGATTGGGTTGTAACGGTGCTCTTCCCCAATCATTGTTCTACTTAAACAGTAGATTGACTGCCGTGGTTTTGATCATTGTACTGAGCTAGTAAAGCTCCCAAGGAATGATATCGCTCGAACATATTAAAATCACCTAGAGGGGGTGAATAGGTGATAATACTAATCAATGCACAAATTTAAAATGAGATGATGCAACGATCACTCAAAGCAAGATTAGAAGCCGAATACCCCGTGAAGGGCTCTGAACTCCTTCATCGTGATTCCTCTAAATAAGAGTTTGAGGTGCGCAATGCAATCTTGTTGTGTGAGTATTGATCGACAATATAAGAATGAATGGAAAGCAAGTAAATAAAACAAGTAAACCAATCGCAAACACAGAGATTTGTTTCGAGGTTCGAGCACCCAACTCTACGTCCCCGCCTTCACCCAGAAGGATTTCCGATCCACTAGAACTTCTACAAAGGATTACAACCACTAGAGAGTACCCAACTCTTCAATCACACTCCTCTAGTCCAGAGGTAGTGCAGCCACAAATACAATAATCACTTGGTGATCAAAAGACCAGAAACTCTCTTTTGAAAACTTTCTTTACAAAAACCCTAGAGAATAATATATAAGATTAAAGCTCAAGGTTTTGTAAGTGATACAAAAATAGAAGAGAGATTTTAAGAACCAAAAACTTTAAAAAAAACTTTTGAAAATAATAGCCCAAAACTTAAACAAAAGCTCTTTCTTAAGAAACTCAAAACTTTTGATCTTTCAATTTGTTGTTGTGAAAAGCTCTACCCTAATGACCCCTTTATATAGGATTTAGGAAGAGTAAATATAGAAAACTTTTACCTAAATAAAAGAGGAAGAAATTGACCCTCTAATACAGCTAACCACTTTTTTTTAAACTTAAACACGTTTTAAAAACATGTTAAAAATCAGCCTCCAGAAAATTAGCCATTACTGCCAATCTGGCAGATTGGTCAACTTTGAGCACATTTTTCAGGCTGTAAAAGTCTGAATTCAAAATTAGGTATATAGGAATAATTTGTAAATCTTTAAGTCTTCTTTTTAATGCAACTGAAATAAACTCAATATAATTTTATATTAGAAAGTTATCAATAAAATACTGACAAGTGTCAAATCAGAAACTGTAAGCTGTTTTCAGAACAAGAAAATAGTTCATTCAAATATTTGACATCTTTAAAATTTGAAACTGAAAAAGATTATTGAATAAGAAATTTAGATCTGAAAGTTATCTTTGAAATGCAAGTTAAATCATGTTATTTAAATATAAGAATAAAAAGTTATGACAAGAAATATAAAAGGGTGTCAAGCAGATCAGCAGAACTAAAACTGGTTCAAATCCAAAACCCGATATATGTAGTTGAAATCCAAAACCAGTTAAACCAAAACCAAACTATTCTTTAACAAACTAAAAATATAAAAACTTTATAGGAAGGTGTCTCTGAACCGCGTTGCCGAGCTAGAGCCTCCTCTCCTATGAAAGAGTCCTCTTGTGCCATCAACCTTTCAATATACTTTAAGCGCCAATAACCTTGCAACATGCTTAAAGTTATCAAGACTTGTACAAACCTGTAATTCATTTTAGAATCTTTATTAGTACTAAATAGCTTTTGTATGTTTTGTTATCATCAAAACTATATAAATGGAGAGTGTAACCTTTTGGGCCAACAATCTCCCCATTTTTGATGATGACAAAACATATAAGCTATAAAACAAGATATAGAAGGGAGGTAAAAACTCTCCCTCAAATGATGCTCTATTATCAAGTATAAATTATGAAACATGAACATATAAAAAACATATATGAGTTGAACATGTACAACACATGAAACCAAAACATGAAACCATAAATACTTCTCCCCCTTTTTGTCATACATCAAAAAGGGTTAGGAAACAACCAATAAATAATATATATATAAATAAGATATAAACATGCATATATGCATACATAAACTCAAATATCTCTTCCCTTTTTTTGTCAATTCATCAACAAAGGGGCTAAGGAAAAAATAATTAATTATCATATCATCAAATCTTAAAGATTAAAACTTAAGTTTTTTTTTATATACCAATTTAAAATTTTTGATAAACATATTAATACCAATAGAAAAATATTGATACCAATTAAAGATAAAAACAAAATTTTTAGATAAACACTAAAATCATTTTGCAATAAGGATACCAAATAGAGAATAATACTAATTTAAGATCATTGATACTAATATTGAAAATGTTAGCATATATCAAACCAAAATATTTTACATCATAAATGATGGGAGTAAGATACCAATTTGAAATGAAAACTGATACAAATTGAATTTACAACCAATACCAATTTTACATAAAACCAATTTAAAAACAAGAATTTTCTCCCCTTTTATGAAATACTAAAAGAAACAATGCATAAGCTTGTAATAGATACTAATTAAAAATAATTGACATGATGAACTAAATCAAGCTTAGCAAACATAATTTGTGCTTTTTCAAAAAAAATGTAAAGACATGTGAAATAAGCACAATCAACATGTATGTATGGATATACCAATTGAAATATGAGGCATATATAGAAAATACATATGAGTATACAGATATATGAAATATCAATTTTGATATCAATGAAATATAATGAGGATCAAGTGTATAACTCAAACTTACCACCCTTGTCATGCACAAGTTTAAAAGATATTCAAGAAGGGTATACAAGGCATGGTGGCCCATCCAACCACCCTTAAAAGGTAGGGATTTTCAAAAATTATGATTTGAAAGTAAATAGGCATAGTTTGAAAACTCTACCATTTGAAGAATAGAAACTAGTTTTAAAGATATTTTTAAAAACTAGTAAGAAATCCTTCAAAATATGAAACCAAATTATATATACCATGAAGACAAGAAAATCACATAATAATTGACACTCAAAGTCTTAAAGCACAAAGCACATATATACTCTTGAAATAAAAATCATGAGTAAACACAAACATAGAGTGTAAAAGAGTCATGTGAAAAACATAATCATGGAAATAGGCATTGAAACTCATATGAAATTCCTTTACAAAGATGAAACACTTAAAAATTTTAATTTTCATTAAAACAAAACAAACTTCAAGACACATATATGTTTTGTATAAACTAGAGTATACATACATATCCAAAATATAAACGAGTCCACAAAAGTATATTGTATGAAGGCAAGTGGCTCAAGGATGTACATGTATATCTATTAGTTTAGATAAAAGTAACATATACATGAAGCTAAACATTTACAAAAAGAGAATATGAGTTAGAATGCAAGAGTCATCAAAACTAGGCTATACAAGTACATCTAATGGGTACAAATGAGTAATTTAGCATAACATATAATGGCTCACTAGTTGTACAAGTATAAACATGAGCTTTAATGAAAAACTACATCTAAACAAGTAATCAAAACCATGAAGTACAAAACCATAAACATAAATCCAAACATGATCAATCATAATGATCATTGAAACCAAAACATGCTTAAGGTTAATCAATAAGAGTATGTGAATAAAATAAGGAGTTAGAGATTGTTACCAAAACTATTAGGGCTAATCTCTAGATCTCCAAACCATGGTGGTCCTCCCACCAAATAACCTTGAAGGAGATGCATCCAATGTAGGGTTCATTAAGCTCAACCACATCTACCATCAAGGCACCATTACTCTCACGTTAAGTGAGAGCCCACACCTACATCAAATACAATAGGGGTAAATTTTGGTACCCATATTTTATTGGGTTCATAGGGGTTAGCACCTTTTCTAACCCAAACATTATTATTTGCAAAATTTACAGAATTAAGTCTATCATAGCAAAATGTTACAAGATGACCTTTGCGGCCATAATGTGTACATATGTACACTTCAGCATACATATGAGAATGGGTGTGATCATGGTGTACATGAGGTGTATGCCGTGGATGATGTGCATGAATATGAGGTGCATGTTTCTTGTGAAACATGGATTCTAATTTCTTGTGATTCATAGCACATTGGCTCAAAATGGAGCTCAAACAATCAACAATCTTCTTTAGCATATATATCATTTTCAATATTAGAAGAGGATGTGGAGCATGCACTAGAAACATTTAAAGATGAAGATGTAGTAGCATGGCAAACATGAGAATCTAAATCATTTTTCAAAGATTTATTTTTATTTAAAACTAAATCTAATTCTTTTGAAATAAAATCAATTTCATTTTTCAAAGAATGGTTATCTTTTAAATAAAATCTAATTTTGAAGATATAACCTCATTTTTCTTCAAAACACCATCATAATCATTTTTACTTTTTAAAATCTTATTTTCATTTATGACAAGATCAAGTTGGGATTTCAATGAGTCCCTTTCATTTGAAATCTCATCCTTTTCTTGCAAAATCAAATCAACCTTAGAAAGTAAGTTTTTATTTTCTTATTTTAATTTAGAATTTTTATTTTTCAAAACCTTATATTTTGATTGCAATTTTTCACTAACTATAGATGGTTCTTCATATAAAGCATGTGCATCTATATAATCACCACAAGAAGAACTAACACTATTATCTAGTTGAGTATCCGAATATACCTCAAGGGAGTCATTCCCTTGGATCATGAAGCAACGTTGGTCGGATTCTTCTCCACTAGATTTTTCCTCCATATTAATTTGCGTTTGAAGCTCAGGAGAGGTCAATATGTTCCACACTGCAAAGGCGGAATCACAATGAGAAATCATAGATAAATATTCTTTACTTAGTGAGTTTCTAATAGCCCTTAGGGCTTGAGCATTAGCCATTTTATACTTGCTATTACCAATAAAAGATTCCTTGGTAGTAGCAAGGTAAACCTGCCAACCTAGGGATTTTAAATAAATACTCATTCTAATGTTTCATATTTCAAAGTCACAAACATTAATCATGGGAGGGGCAAGGGGATCCATAAGTGTGTGTAAACAATAAGTATGCAAATGCAAATCTTAGATTAACTAGCCAAAATCTCACTCCTAGGTGGTTAAACCTAATATCAGGAGCGCAGGCTCTGATACCAATTGAAATCACCTAGAGGGGGGTGAATAGGTGATAATGCTAATCAATGCACAAAGTTAAAATGAGATGATGCAACGATCACTCAAAGCAAGATTAGAAGCCGAATACCCCGTGAAGGGCTCTGAACTCCTTCCTCGTGATTCCTTTAAATAAGAGTTTGAGGTGCGCAATGCAATCTTGTTGTGAGAGTATTGATCGATAATATAAGAATGAATGGAAAGCAAGTAAATAAAACAAGTAAACCAATCGCAAACATAGAGATTTGTTTCGAGGTTCGAGCACCCAGCTCTACGTCTCCGCCTTCACCCAGAAGGATTTCCGATCCACTAGAACTTCCACAAAGGATTACAACCACTAGGGAGTACCCAACTCCTCAATCACACTCCTCTAGTCCAGAGGTAGTGCGCCACAAATACAATAATAACTTGGTGATCAAAAGACCAGAAACTCTCTTTTGAAAACTTTCTTTACAAAAATCCTAGAGAATAATATATAAGATTGAAGCTCAAGGTTTTGTAAGTAATATAAAAATAGAAGAGATTTTAAGAACCAAAAACTTTAAAAAAAACTTTTAAAAATAATAGCCCATAACTTAAACAAAAGCTCTTTCTCAAGAAACTCAAAACTTTTGATCTTTAAATTTGTTATTGTGAAAACCTCTACCCTAATGACCCCTTTATATAGGATTTAGGAAGAGTAAACATAGAAAACTTTTACCTAAATAAAAGAGGAAGAAATTGACCCTCTAATACAGCTAACCACGTTTTTTTTTAAACTTAAACACGTTTTAAAAACATGTTAAAAATCAGCCTCCAAAAAATTAGCCATTACTGCCAATCTGGCAGATTGGTCAACTTTGAGCACATTTTTCAGGCTGTAAAAGTCTGAATTCAGAATTAGGTATATAGGAATAATTTGTAAATCTTTAAGTCTTCTTTTTAATGCAATTGAAATTAACTCAATATAATTTTATATTAAAAATTTATCATAAAACAATGACAAGTGTCAAATCAGAAACTGTAAGCTGTTTTCAGAACAAGAACAGAGTTCATTCAAATATTTGATATCTTTAAAATTTGAATCTGAAAAAGATTATTGAATAATAATTTAGATCTGAAAGTTATCTTTGAAATGCAAGTTAAATCATGTTATTTAAATATAAGAATAAAAAGTTATGACAAGAAATGTAAAAGGGTGTCAAGCAAATCAGCAGAACTAAAACTGGTTCAAATCCAAAACCTGATATATATACTTGAGATCCAAAACTGGTTAAACTAAAAACTAAACATATTAAATTTGTGTGTGTATATTTGAGCTTCAAACGTATATACTATTCTTTAACAAACTAAAAATATAAAAACTTTATAAGAAGGTGTCTCTGAACCGCGTTGCCGAGCTAGAGCTTCCTCTCCTATGAAAGAGTCCTCTTGTGCCATCAACCTTTCAATATGCTTTAAGTGCCAATAACCTTGCAACATGCTTAAAGCCATCAAGACTTGTACAAACCTGAAATTCATTCTAGAATCTTTATTAGTACTAAATAGCTTCTGTATGTTTTGTTATCATCAAAACTATGTAAATGGAGAGTGTAACCTTTTGGGCCAGCACATATAACAGGAAAAGTCTTTCCTGATATTGGATCTACTAGAATAGGCGGATGTGTGAGAAACTCCTTGATCTCTTCAAATGCTTCTTGCAAGCATTGTCCCAAATGAATGAGACTCCCTTCTTCATTAACTTGATAAAGGGTTGATAACGTCCTGAGAGATTTGATATGAATCTCCGGATATATGCCAATCGTCCCTGTAGGCCTCTGAGTTCTTTGAGACTTCTCGGAGGTTGCATTTCTTGGATGGCTCAGATCTTCTCAGGATTGAGATGAATTCCTTTAGATGTAACAACAAATCCAAGGAATTTATCACTGGCTATCCCTAGGAAGGACTTGGTTGGGTTCATCTTCAACTGATGAGCTCGCATGATTGATTAGGAAAAAGATAGTGTGAAGTATATGCACAAATGTTCAACAAAAGAGGGAAGGTTTAGAGTCAACCTCAAGTGCTTTGATCACTCCACAATATATTTCAAATGATTAATGTATCCTTTCCAATCTCCGTTATAGCATGGGCTATACCGAGTCGATTCTCAGGGAGAGCTTGCGATGGAAGCGTTACGGTTTGTAGTGAAGAAAGAAAACGAAGATTCTTCTTTGTCTTAAAAGAATGAATAAAACATGGAAAAAGAAATGAAAGAATCGGTGGATATGTTCATGATGGAAAATGAAAAGAAATCAAAACAAGATTGGCTTTTGGATTAACACTAAAAAGAAAAGAAAACTTGTAAAAGATTTGAAGATGGAGAAAACCATGACTAGCTAACCTTACTACCTTGCTAAAAACTTACTAAACTCCGTGATGGTGAATGCGTGCCTCATGTTGATTCATCGGCAAAGATTTGTCTTGCGTGTTGGTCTAATTACTTTCCCACTTGAATGACGGGTGATCACTCTTGGACTTGTCTTGTAGACTCATAGATGTCATTGGCCTACAAGATAGACTTTCAATAATGGAATCAAAAGAGCGACACTCAAGGGATGCTAAGGAAGAAGATACAACATTCATTAATTGAAGTAAAGAAGTTGTACAACAAATAGCATATGTTTGGTGATCCATCTCCATGTTCCATCAAGGCACTTGTTCTAAAGACAAGGCTCTAAATGAGGCACACATGAATCATATGGAAAATTACAACAAGAGCTTGCCAAAAATGAAAGAAACCCATCGGAGAAGAGAAGACCATACAACTTGCAAGATTAAAGATAGCAATCACCCATGAGTTAGTAGTTAGCAAGGTTAGTGGTTAGCTAGTTCATGTTAGAAAAGTTAGCTACTAGCCATAAGAAAAGAAAAGCAAAGCATGAATTAAAGTGCAAGTAAAGTAAAGCTAGAATTAAAGAAAGCAAGTAAATTAGAAAATGCAAGAGAAGAGAGAAGAGAATGGATCAATCCTTGCTTCACAAGTTGTCACACCTTGGTATACACAAGCTTTCTCTCTCTTACAAACTCTCTCTTTGCAGAATTTTTAGGGAGGAAGAAGATCTAGAGCACTACAAAAATCCTAGAGAGAAATCCTACAAAATACAAGCATCTAATCTCTAATCTCTCCTCTCTCCTCCTCCACTACCCTCTGTTGCGCTCGTGCAGGCCCTGGTGCTGTATTTATAGGCCTCAGAGAGAAGGATCTAGAGCCCGGGTTGTTGGAGAAAATCTCGGCCCTAACAGACCTGTAACTGCCACAGATTTGCGGCAAACTTCTAGAAATTGCGGCAAGATCAAGGCCGTTGAGGCCAGATTTTCTGTTGCGAGTTTGTTACAGTTTGTTATCCACGTGGATCTTCTGGAAGAGTGAGTTGGCGCGTAGAATTCTCCAGATCCTGGGCTCAAACTTGGGCTCTCTTTTGGGCTTGGAATTAATTCCATTTAATTATTGCTAATTAAAGGAATTTTGGGCCTTTTCTCATTTCAGATGTGGACCTGCAAAAATAGAGAGAAGAACATTAAAAATCATATTTTTATTTGCAATATGCATGGGAATGATGTGGTAAAATATGCAAAATTGGATAACAATCACACCCCCACACTTATTCTTTTGCTCGTCCCGAGCAAAACAAAGAAAAGAAAAACTATACTACCAATTTATTACACCACTTTCGCAGGTGACGCGATTGCACTGAGCGTGTGCAACAAGCCGTTAAACCTCTAGGTTACCCTAGAGGAGGAGTGTTGTCTCCTGAGGGTTTTCATCGGATTATACCCACAAAATCCATAAAGAAAGAAAACAAATGTTAGTGTTTTGAAAATTCTTTTTGAAAGAGAGACATGTTTTCAAACTATTTTTGCAAAAATATAAGTGATCTAAGGTCATAAGTCCACCCATAATTATTCTCCCTTAAACTTAGTCTCCATGCAGGATCTTGTCTTCAATTAAGGTAAGAATTCAAAATTGGATTGAATACTTTATCTTTCATAAAACCTAGATAATATGCACATTGTGATAGTGAAGATTTCTGGGATTTCAACTCTAACCATAAAGCCATTTATTATTTATTTATATATATATATATATTTTTTCTTCCCTTAGTTTAGGCTTTCTAGTTCACCCATGTAATGAGCCTATAACCGATGACTCCCAAACCAGTAGGTCTTAGGGCACCAGATGAGAAAACATCCCTCGGGTTTAAGGACTCGAGTGAAAAAGGCCACAAAACTAAGGGGGATTATTCTTTTAATCACCGTTAGGCGTGAATAACCATGCTTCTTGAGGCACAATTATCCAACTTAATAAGTGATGTTTTATTTATATATTTTTCTCTTTTTTCTTTTTTTTTATATTTTTATGGCCTTTTTGGTCTTTGTTTCCATCCCAAAAATGTGTAAGTGTGAAGTGCATACTATCTTAGGCAAAAAATTCAAGATAAAAATATCTCCCCAATTTTTCTTACTTAGTCTATAATTTTAAACAATATCCATTATCTCAACTAGGTTTAAGATGTCATAATTAAGGCTTTCTTAATTTCTAAGATCATCTCAATTTTCTTAAAAATAGATCAAAACTTTGTCTCTTATTTCAAAAAGTTTTTTAAAGAAAGAGAAAATTTCTATACAAAAGTGAAGAAAAAGTATCCTAAAAGAAGTGTAAAAGAAAGAAAATCTAAAAACTCTAAGTTAGTAAACCCTCCCCCACACTTATCTCATGCATTGTCCTCAATGCATCGTGATATATGTATGCATGAAACAAATAGAAAGGGAAGGAAAAAATTACCTCAAGGTGGTGGTTCCGGTGGTGGTCTGATTGGTCCACGAAATGTGACCCAATCAGTCTTGCTTTGGGTTTTGAGGAACCCACCAGGAATATCGTGAATATAACCCACTAAAAAGATAAATCCATGAAGGATTTTTATTAAGTATTTAACCCCATCTAATTTCCATATTCCACAACTAATTTTGGAGTCAAATTTGTCAACCACCTCGTTCTAGAATGGTGTATGAAATGATAGAACGGTTGACTTGGACTCAGGAAGGACAGAAACTAATACCGACTCAGGAAGGTGACTTAAGTCAAGTAAAGGTTTAGGAGTCGAAATGAGTTCAGGAATTGGGTCCAAGTCAAGAAGTTGAAACTCCAGTCCACATGTATTTTTCAACAATGGAATGTGACCAAATATGGGTGATATATCTTTACTTCCAATATGAAGGAATTCTAGCTCATCGCCATACAATTCTTCAAAACTAAGGTCAACATCCGAAAATGTGCAATCAGTTAACTGACCCTGATTTGACTTATCCAGACACATGATGTTGTCAACGAATAGGTCTTCAGAAGTAAAGAGATTGTGAGAATCTAGGTCACATATCTCATTGAGTTCAATATCAAAAAATGGAAAACTTGCCAATTTGTCAATAGTATCTTTAGAAGTGTATAATTGGTCAAGTTCAATATGATTCTCAAAGATGGGTGGTTCAACTTCATTATGAATTAGGGCAGGATCCAATGTCGACTCCGAGAAAAGATTGAAGTCAGGTAAAGATACCGGAGTCATTATTTAATCAGGAAGAAGAATTGAATCACTAAGTTGGGGTTCAAGATCATATTCATTGTCAAGTTCTAATTCAAGAAAAGGAAAACTTACCAAAATGTCAATGGGATTTGAAGTTTGGACAAGCTCAGATGAGCTGCTGAAATAGAATCTTGATTTCCAAAACTATATGACTCATCGGCTTTAACAGAGTGGCTAGTGACACCAGATCTGGTCAAACGGTGAGAACGTAGAGATTCGACCATCATATCTATGTCACGATTTCTAGCATTTTGAGCATGAGTCATGGCTTCAAGCATCTTTCCATAATTGATGAATTCATTGTTTTGATGAAAAGATGAAGTGTTGTCTTGGAAGTGATAGTGAAATTGTGAGTCCATCAGATTTTGGGATTTGTGTTTGGACTCACGCATACTCATTTCCAAAATTGATGGTGCTTTATTTTGGACTGGAGGAATTGAGTATGTATCTTGAAAATATTGTGGACTGGGTGGAGAAGGAGGACAAGGTGGTTGGAAATTATGCTCGGGGTAAGTGAATCCCCACTGACTCGGTGAAGAGTTGAAATTATTATGAAAATTATAATTATTAGATGGGGGGTATGGGTCATATTGATTCGGATAAGACCAATCCGGCACACTAGGTTGGTCAAAGTTATGGTATGCCGGGTTGGTAATATCCGAAAATGAAGTCGGTGTGTAATATGGATTATTATTAAAGTTGGAAAAATTGTTATTATAAGCCATATCACACAATGAAATACAAACAAAAAAGAAACAAACAAATAAACAAAAAAAGAAAAAAATTCTAACCTAAGTTAGGGTAGACCTATGACCTAGACGATTCCTAACTGATTAGACCGTCCACGAGAGGTTTAGTGTAGACTTTGACCACAAGCTAATCAGCCAGGAAAGGTCAAGGTTGTTGGGAGGTTTTCCGTCAGAGACGTTCCTTAATTAAATAACCACCAACTTTCGGGCTTTCGGCCCTCAATCCCTTTCCTCGACACTGATTTTGCAAGAGTCAAATTCCAACACTTTTCCCCCTTAGGATAATCTCTTAAATGAGTCTGAGATGTCCCTAGGGCCAACGTCTATTTTTTTATTAAATTAGGCTTGGGTTAGTGAGTGCTGGGATAGTGGTTTTTGGGCTAAGGAAAGGGTAATGAAATCCCCCACCTTATCTTATTTATGGGTTAGTGCCCTTAAAATTGGATTGTGCAAGTGTACAAGATATATAACTAGGATTCACTCAAAGTATGAAAATCTAGCAAGAGATGATTCCTAGTCTACATGCAATGCAAAACGTACCTTGCTCCAGCACTCTTCAACAGTAAAGTAAATGAATTAAAAAGACACGTGCCTAGAAATGCAAATGTCTAATCAATTTTTAACTTTGCAACCAATTTTTTACTGTTAATTATTAGCAGATATAAGGTGAAGCATACAAGAATTTAAGTATTGCAGCAGCTGTATTTTGCAGAGCTAGAAACCCTGCAGAAAAACAGTTAGGAGTTCACTCCTCCTTGCCGCGGATCCGCGGCTTTGGCCGTGGAATCGCGGCAATTCAGAGGGCAACTGGTTTCTGCTTTCGAGAGCAGAAGCCCAGAGCCACTTATATGTTACTGCAATGCAAATTTTCCTATTTTCTTCACCTGTAACCTGCAACAGAGAAGAAAATTCGTTTAGTTCTTCACTTTAAATCAAAAATCGTTGCTCTCCCCGGCAACGGCGCCAAAAATTTGATTAGGAAAAAGATAGTGTGAAGTATATGCACAAATGTTCAACAAAAGAGGGAAGGTTTAGAGTCAACCTCAAGTGCTTTGATCACTCCACAATGTATTTCAAATGATTAATGTATCCTTTCCAATCTCCGTTATAGCATGGGCTATACCGAGTCGATTCTCAGGGAGAGCTTGCGATGGAAGCGTTACGGTTCGTAGTGAAGAAAGAAAACGAAGATTCTTCTTTGTCTTAAAAGAATGAATAAAACATGGAAAAAGAAATGAAAGAATCGGTGGATATGTTCATGATGGAAAATGAAAAGAAATCAAAACAAGATTGGCTTTTGGATTAACACTAAAAAGAAAAGAAAACTTGTAAAAGATTTGAAGATGGAGATAACCATGACTAGCTAACCTTACTACCTTGCTAAAAACTTACTAAACTCCGTGATGGTGAATGCGTGCCTCATGTTGATTCATCGGCAAAGATTTATCTTGCGTGTTGGTCTAATTACTTTCCCACTTGAATGACGGGTGATCACTCTTGGACTTGTCTTGTAGACTCATAGATGTCATTGGCCTACAAGATAGACTTTCAATAATGGAATCAAAAGAGAGACACTCAAGGGATGCTAAGGAAGAAGATACAACATTCATTAATTGAAGTAAAGAAGTTGTACAACAAATAGCATATGTTTGGTGATCATCTCCATGTTCCATCAAGGCACTTGTTCTAAAGACAAGGCTCTAAATGAGGCACACATGAATCATATGGAAAATTACAACAAGAGCTTGCCAAAAATGAAAGAAACCCATCGGAGAAGAGAAGACCATACAACTTGCAAGATTAAAGATAGCAATCACCCATGAGTTAGTAGTTAGCAAGGTTAGTGGTTAGCTAGTTCATGTTAGAAAAGTTAGCTACTAGCCATAAGAAAAGAAAAGCAAAGCATGAATTAAAGTGCAAGTAAAGTAAAGCTAGAATTAAAGAAAGCAAGTAAATTAGAAAATGCAAGAGAAGAGAGAAGAGAATGGATCAATCCTTGCTTCACAAGTTGTCACACCTTGGTATACACAAGCTTTCTCTCTCTTACAAACTCTCTCTTTGCAGAATTTCTAGGGAGGAAGAAGATCTAGAGCACTACAAAAATCCTAGAGAGAAATCCTACAAAATACAAGCATCTAATCTCTAATCTCTCCTCTCTCCTCCTCCACTACCCTCTGTTGCGCTCGTGCAGGCCCTGGTGCTGTATTTATAGGCCTCAGAGAGAAGGATCTAGAGCCCGGGTTGTTGGAGAAAATCTCGGCCCTAACAGACCTGTAACCGCCACAGATTTGCGGCAAACTTCTAGAAATTGCGGCAAGATCAAGGCCGTTGAGGCCAGATTTTCTGTTGCGAGTTTGTTACAGTTTGTTATCCACGTGGATCTTCTGGAAGAGTGAGTTGGCGCGTAGAATTCTCCAGATCCTGGGCTCAAACTTGGGCTCTCTTTTGGGCTTGGAATTAATTCCATTTAATTATTGCTAATTAAAGGAATTTTGGGCCTTTTCTCATTTCAGATGTGGACCTGCAAAAATAGAGAGAAGAACATTAAAAATCATATTTTTATTTGCAATATGCATGGGAATGATGTGGTAAAATATGCAAAATTGGATAACAATCACACCCCCACACTTATTCTTTTGCTCGTCCCGAGCAAAACAAAGAAAAGAAAAACTATACTACCAATTTATTACACCACTTTCGCAGGTGACGCGATTGCACTGAGCGTGTACAACAAGCCGTTAAACCTCTAGGTTACCCTAGAGGAAGAGTGTTGTCTCCTGAGGGTTTTCAGCGGATTATACCCACAAAATCCATAAAGAAAGAAAACAAATGTTAGTTTTTTGAAAATTCTTTTTGAAAGAGAGACATGTTTTCAAACTATTTTTGCAAAAATATAAGTGATCTAAGGTCATAAGTCTACCCATAATTATTCTCCCTTAAACTTAGTCTCCATGCAGGATCTTGTCTTCAATTAAGGTAAGAATTCAAAATTGGATTGAATACTTTATCTTTCATAAAACCTAGATAATATGCACATTGTGATAGTGAAGATTTCTGGGATTTCAACTCTAACCATAAAGCCATTTATTATTTATTTATATATATATATATTTTTATTTCTTTCCTTAGTTTAGGCTTTCTAGTTCACCCATGTAATGAGCCTATAACCGATGACTCCCAAACCAGTAGGTCTTAGGGCACCAGATGAGAAAACATCCCTCGGGTTTAAGGACTCGAGTGAAAAAGGCCACAAAACTAAGGGGGATTATTCTTTTAATCACCGTTAGGCGTGAATAACCATGCTTCTTGAGGCACAATTATCCAGCTTGATAAGTGATGTTTTATTTATATATTTTTCTCTTTTTTTTCTTTTTTTTTTATATTTTTATGGCCTTTTTGGTCTTTGTTTCCATCCTAAAAATGTGTAAGTGTGAAGTGCATACTATCTTAGGCAAAAAATTCAAGATAAAAATATCTCCCCAATTTTCTTACTTAGCCTATAATTTTAAACAATATCCATTATCTCAACTAGGTTTAAGATGTCATAATTAAGGCTTTCTTAATTTCTAAGATCATCTCAATTTTCTTAAAAATAGATCAAAACTTTGTCTCTTATTTCAAAAAGTTTTTTAAAGAAAGAGAAAATTTCTATACAAAAGTGAAGAAAAAGTATCCTAAAAGAAGTGTAAAAGAAAGAAAATCTAAAAACTCTAAGTTAGTAAACCCTCCCCCACACTTATCTCATGCATTGTCCTCAATGCATCGTGATATATGTATGCATGAAACAAATAGAAAGGGAAGGAAAAAATTACCTCAAGGTGGTGGTTCCGGTGGTGGTCTGATTGGTCCACGAAATGTGACCCAATCAGTCTTGCTTTGGGTTTTGAGGAACCCACCAGGAATATCGTGAATATAACCCACTAAAAAGATAAATCCATGAAGGATTTTTATTAAGTATTTAACCCCATCTAATTTCCATATTCCACAACTAATTTTGGAGTCAAATTTGTCAACCACCTCGTTCCAGAATGGTGTATGAAATGATAGAACGGTTGACTTGGACTCAGGAAGGACAGGAACTAATACCGACTCAGGAAGGTGACTTAAGTCAAGTAAAGGTTCAGGAGTCGAAATGAGTTCAGGAATTGGGTCCAAGTCAAGAAGTTGAAACTCCAGTCCACATGTATTTTTCAACAATGGAATGTGACCTAATATGGGTGATATCTCTTTACTTCCAATATGAAGGAATTCTAGCTCATCGCCATACAATTCTTCAAAACTAAGGTCAACATCCGGAAATGTGCAATCAGTTAACTGACCCTGATTTGACTTATCCAGACACATGATGTTGTCAACGAATAGGTCTTCAGAAGTAAAGAGATTGTGAGAATCTAGGTCACATATCTCATTGAGTTCAATATCAAAAAATGGAAAACTTACCAATTTGTCAATAGTATCTTCAGAAGTGTATAATTATTCAAGTTCAATATGATCCTCAAAGATGGGTGATTCAACTTCATTGTGAATTAGGGCAGGATCCAATGTCGACTCTGGGAAAAGATTGAAGTCAGGTAAAGATACCGGAGTCATTATTTAATCAGGAAGAAGAATTGAATCACTAAGTTGGGATTCTAGATCATATTCATTGTCAAGTTCTAATTCAGGAAAAGGAAAACTTACCAAAATGTCAATGGGATTTGAAGTTTGGACAAGTTCAGATGAGCTGCTGAAATAGAATCTTGATTTCCAAAACTACATGACTCATCGGCTTTAACAGAGTGGCTAGTGACACCAGATCTGGTCAAACGGTGAGAACGTAGAGATTCGACCATCATATCTATGTCACGATTTCTAACATTTTGAGCATGAGTCATGGCTTCAAGCATCTTTCCATAATTGATGAATTCATTGTTTTGATGAAAAGATGAAGTGTTGTCTTGGAAGTGATAGTGAAATTGTGAGTCCATCAGATTTTGGGATTTGTGTTTGGACTCACGCATACTCATTTCCAAATTGATGGTGCTTTATTTTGGACTGGAGGAATTGAGTATGTATCTTGAAAATATTGTGGACTGGGTGGAGAAGGAGGACAAGGTGGTTGAAAATTATGCTCGGGGTAAGTGAATCCCCACTGACTCGGTGAAGAGTTGAAATTATTATGAAAATTATAGTTATTAGATGGGGGGTATGGGTCATATTGATTCGGATAAGACCAATCCGGCACACTAGGTTGGTCAAAGTTATGGTATGCCGGGTTGGTAATATCCGAAAATGAAGTCGGTGTGTAATATGGATTATTATTAAAGTTGGAAAAATTGTTATTATAAGCCATATCACACAATGAAATACAAACAAAAAAAGAAACAAACAAATAAACAAAAAAAAGAAAAAAAATTCTAACCTAAGTTAGGGTAGACCTATGACCTAGACGATTCCTAACTGATTAGACCGTCCACGGGAGGTTTAGTGTAGACTTTGACCACAAGCTAATCAGCCAGGAAAGGTCAAGGTTGTTGGGAGGTTTTCCGTCAGAGACGTTCCTTAATTAAATAACCACCAACTTTCGGGCTTTCGGCCCTCAATCCCTTTCCTAGATACTGATTTTGCAAGAGTCAAATTTCAACACTTTTCCCCCTTAGGATAATCTCCTAAATGAGTCTGAGATGTCCCTAGGGCCAACGTCTACTTTTTTATTAAATTAGGCTTGGGTTAGTGAGTGCTGGGATAGTGGTTTTTGGGCTAAGGAAAGGGTAATGAAATCCCCCACCTTATCTTATTTATGGGTTAGTGCCCTAAAATTGGTATGAAAATCTAGCAAGAGATGATTCCTAGTCTACATGCAATGCAAAACGTACCTTGCTCCAGCACTCTTCAACAGTAAAGTAAATGAATTGAAAAGACACGTGCCTAGAAATGCAAATGTCTAATCAATTTTTAACTTTGCAACCAATTTTTTACTGTTGATTATTAGCAGATATAAGGTGAAGCATACAAGAATTTAAGTATTGCAGCAGCTGTATTTTGCAGAGCTAGAAACCCTGCAGAAAAACAGTTAGGAGTTCACTCCTTGCCGCGGATCCGCGGCTTTGGCCGTGGAATCGCGGCAATTCAGAGGGCAACTGGTTTCTGCTTTCGAGAGCAGAAGCCCAGAGCCACTTATATGTTACTGCAATGCAAATTTTCCTATTTTCTTCACCTGTAACCTGCAACAGAGAAGAAAATTCGTTTAGTTCTTCACTTTAAATCAAAAATCGTTGCTCTCCCCGGCAACGGCGCCAAAAATTTGATTAGGAAAAAGATAGTGTGAAGTATATGCACAAATGTTCAACAAAAGAGGGAAGGTTTAGAGTCAACCTCAAGTGCTTTGATCACTCCACAATGTATTTCAAATGATTAATGTATCCTTTCCAATCTCCGTTATAGCATGGGCTATACCGAGTCGATTCTCAGGAAGAGCTTGCGATGGAAGTGTTACGGTTCGTAGTGAAGAAAGAAAACGAAGATTCTTCTTTGTCTTAAAAGAATGAATAAAACATGGAAAAGAAATGAAAGAATCGGTGGATATGTTCATGATGGAAAATGAAAAGAAATCAAAACAAGATTGGCTTTTAGATTAACACTAAAAAGAAAAGAAAACTTGTAAAAGATTTGAAGATGGAGAAAACCATGACTAGCTAACCTTACTACCTTACTAAAAACTTACTAAACTCCGTGATGGTGAATGCGTGCCTCATGTTGATTCATCGGCAAAGATTTGTCTTGCGTGTTGGTCTAATTACTTTCTCACTTGAATGACGGGTGATCACTCTTGGACTTGTCTTGTAGACTCATAGATGTCATTGGCCTACAAGATAGACTTTCAATAATGGAATCAAAAGAGCGACACTCAAGGGATGCTAAGGAAGAAGATACAACATTCATTAATTGAAGTAAAGAAGTTGTACAACAAATAGCATATATTTGGTGATCCATCTCCATGTTCCATCAAGGCACTTGTTCTAAAAACAAGGCTCTAAATGAGGCACACATGAATCATATGGAAAATTACAACAAGAGCTTGCCAAAAATGAAAGAAACCCATCGGAGAAGAGAAGACCATACAACTTGCAAGATTAAAGATAGCAATCACCCATGAGTTAGTAGTTAGCAAGGTTAGTGGTTAGCTAGTTCATGTTAGAAAAGTTAGCTACTAGCCATAAGAAAAGAAAAGCAAAGCATGAATTAAAGTGCAAGTAAAGTAAAGCTAGAATTAAAGAAAGCAAGTAAACTAGAAAATGCAAGAGAAGAGAGAAGAGAATGGATCAATCCTTACTTCACAAGTTGTCACACCTTAGTATACACAAGCTTTCTCTCTCTTACAAACTCTCTCTTTGCAGAATTTCTAGGGAGGAAGAAGATCTAGAGCACTACAAAAATCCTAGAGAGAAATCCTACAAAATACAAGCATCTAATTTCTAATCTCTCCTCTCTCCTCCTCCACTACCCTCTGTTGCGCTCGTGCAGGCCCTGGTGCTGTATTTATAGGCCTCAGAGAGAAGGATCTAGAGCCCGGGTTGTTGGAGAAAATCTCGGCCCTAACAGACCTGTAACTGCCGCAGATTTGCGGCAAACTTCTAGAAATTGCGGCAAGATCAAGGCCGTTGAGGCCAGATTTTCTGTTGCGAGTTTGTTACAGTTTGTTATCCACGTGGATCTTCTGGAAGAGTGAGTTGGCGCGTAGAATTCTCCAGATCCTGGGCTCAAACTTGGGCTCTCTTTTGGGCTTGGAATTAATTCCATTTAATTATTGCTAATTAAAGGAATTTTGGGCCTTTTCTCATTTCAGATGTGGACCTGCAAAAATAGAGAGAAGAACATTAAAAATCATATTTTTATTTGCAATATGCATGAGAATGATGTGGTAAAATATGCAAAATTGGATAACAATCAATGATGTTGAACACTCTCCTCAGGTCCGCGAGGTGATCGCCTTTGTTGCGGCTTTTCACGACGATGTCATCGACGTAGAATTCTACGGTCTTACGTATATGCTCGTGAAAGATCGCATTCATGGCACGTTGATATGTCGCACCAACGTTCTTCAAGCCAAAGGACATCACTGTGTAGCAGTATATCTCCACAGGCGTCCTGAAGGATGTGTGTTTTTCATTTTAAGGGTACATCTATATTTGGTTATAAGAAGCCATCTATGAAGGACACCCTCTCAAAACTGTATGTATTGTCGATCATGACATCCGTGATCGGGAGAGGGAATTTGTCTTTAGGGCAGGCGGCATTCAAATCACCGTAGTCAATGCAGATCCAGATCTTTGCATTCTTCTTGAGAATAGGAACGATATTGGTCACCTAATCAGGATGTTGCTCTTCCCTGACGGAACCATAGTCTATAAGCTTTTTAACTTCAAATTCGATAGCTTCCATGATCTCAGGATGGAACCGTCGCTGCTGTTGTTTGACTGGTTTGGCGTCCAGATTAATGTTGAAACGATGCATAATTCTGGGGATTGAGCCTGGGCATGTCCTCATAATTTCAAGTGAAGACATCTATATACTCTCGTATGAGCTGTATTAGGTCTTCTTCCTCCGAAGGTGACAGGCTCTCACTTATGAAGATGGGATTGGGGTTAGCTTTATCTCCAAGATTTATCTGAGTCACTTTATCTTTAGTGGGTGCTTCGCGTTGCTCAAAGCGCGTATCCGAGCATTTAAGTGTTTAATCCATGGATCAGAGTCCGACTAGATTAATTCTTCAGATTCAAAAGTAACTTCTCCGTCCTCTTCCAAATGACTGGTTGGTACCATGTTCACTGAGAGACTTTTGAAGATATTGTCGACGCTAACATCTGAGTCCCACGATAATGTTGCTGACTAGCTACCATGATGGACCTCTTTTTCAAATTCAGGATCTCACGAGGCTGGCGTAGATACATAACCGAGTCCCCTTCGGGTCTTATGGTAGTAACCGGGGTCTTTGCCTTTCGGTACAAACGAACAAAATAGTGCTCGTTTTCCTTTGCCGAAATTAAGGCCTGATTCCTTGGTGAAATCATACCCCATTTTTTTACCATGTGACATGATTTTGGTCCATAATGGAAGAATTTTGGAGACTCAGAATTATCCCCAGAGCTCTTGCAAGCTACAGGCTCCGTCTCGATTCGCCCGAATAGAATTGGCTTTTGACCTTTTCGCCTGACTGGTACTTCAAAGAGGGCATCGTGTGCGCTTTCAATCTTTTCACATACCAGGAGGGATGACTTTGTTGGTGCATACAATGATGTCAAAGCATTTATCGCTGACCAAGGATCACTGTCTACGTCAGTGCTAGTGTCTGACGGTATAGAATCCGAAGCAAATACAGAAAATAAGCTAAATTTTAATCTTCATTGACGAACCACTCGCCTTCAATATTAGCTGTGGCATCGATATCGAGCTCATCAATGCTCGTTACAAGAGGATTTATTTCCCAGAGACATTCGTCTTCTTCTTGCTCCGTATCTGCTTCGTTGCCAGAGTCGAGTTCTTCTGTGTGTGGATTCTTATCAGCCTCAAGAGAATCCTAATAAAGGAGGGAATCAGTAAAATAATTCTTAACTCCTTTAAATGGATACCTTTAGCCAATCAACGTTCTCACTTTTCTATTTTCACCAACATATTTTATTACTTGATGAAGAGTGGACGGGACGATGGCGTTGCGGTGAATCCACGGTCGTCCCAACAGCAGATTGTACGAGGTGTTAGTGTCAATGACATAACATGTCACCTCTGATTTCAGTCCCCAATCTGACACCTGAGCTTGATTTTTCTCATTGGGCGCGTACCATTGACATTGAAGCCATAAATGGTTGTCTGAGTGGTGCTCAACCGATGGGTAGAGTCCCCTAATATTGCATGACCCTGCGGGGCATAATGCTGAACGCAGATCCTGGATCAACCTGAATATGGCTCATTTCAGATGATCCGATATACCCTGTGTAGTACAGGGGTCTGACATGCTTCACTTTGACTTGCATGTCTTCTAGGGTGAAGGTGATGCAGGGAAATTGCTTCGAGGCATGGTGACAATAGCTGTCGTCTTCCTCTTGACATGTAGTAGGAATTTGGGTTACGAAAACCTCTGCATTTGTTAATGCTTCTCTTAGAGTGTCTCTTATAGACTTGGAAAGCCTCAGGAGCTCATAGAGAGTGATCCGAACAGGGATGTTGGCTAGCTGAGCCAAGACATCAAAACGTAAGGAAGTTGATGGTCCCCCACCGCTTTTCGGAAGAGCTTTGACATATCGAAGCTCTTTCTGCTTTTACACGGATGACCTCGTGAACTGCTTGATTGCCTTCTCAGCAGGCTGTGGGGAGTTTGCTACCAGCTCGCGATACTGCTTTAGGTACTGCTTATCGGATTGAGTCTTTGATGTGGGAGGTCTGCTCGTGTCAGGAACAAAGGCGAACTTCTCGTCTCCCAAACTAGTAAGGGAGGCGACATCTTCCTTGGTTTCTCTTATAGAGATGCTCACCACATTGCTGGAGGATGCTCTAGCCTTGCCTTTGGAATTCCTGCTCTTGACAGTTGTCCACTGCTGGCTTTTGACAATGTCAGGATGGACTCACATTGTCTCTCCTTGAGGAGTAGGGATAGGGATAAGACCTTTCTCCTCTTGATTGTGAGGATCAGAATTGATCACTCTAAGTTCCCTTTTTGGGATGGGAACTACTCCAGTTGGTGCTAGTGGAAGATTTCATCCAAATTGGATCGGTGATGTAGCTGTCATGTTGGTGGTCACCTTCTTCTATTCTGGACGTAGTTTTAATATCATAGCCTGAAGGACATCTTTAAAGATGTAACAGTTCCTCGTAGGGTGTCGCAGCATCCTGCGATATAAACAGTAGCTGAGATCGTCAGTCTTTCCCACCTTTTTAGGGTGTCTGATCTCTGAAAGTTTGAGTTTGTTACTCTTTTAGAGTAACTTGAACAGAGATACCACATGCTCATCCTTGAAGGAGTAAGATTTATTAGCACGTGGTTGGCCGGAAGCCATACCTCTTCTGAATGTCTAAGTCTTCGAGGGTGATTTGACTTCTATTGCCAGAATATCTCTGGTGCGTGTCGCATTGACTTGTCAGGTCTCGGCTTGCTATCTTTTTCTTCAGCCCTGACCCGGGGGATGAACTCTTTTGCATGTTCGCCTTATAGCACCAATTGCTTTTAAGTGCGACATTCCGCCACCTCCATTTGAGCGAGTAGGAAAGTTTACAGATTGCGACGGCATACCTCGACCAGTGTGAATTGGGTCATGCCGCTAGGACAACGGAGTGCCATGCTCTAAAATCTCTCGACAAAAGTTTTAATGGACTCTTCTTTTTTCTGTTTGGCTGTGAGAAGAGTCGACACTAAAATTTCTGAATCGTCCTCAATGAAACGAGCTAGAAATAACTTCTCGAGGTCGGCCCATGCTTTAATTGAGCCGGCAGAAAGTTTCATGAACCACTCAAAGGCGACTCCCTTAAGTGTGCCAATAAATAAACAAGCCAAAATGACATCGTTCGTTACTACATTCCCAATTTGGGATTTGAAGTAGAGTATGTGTTGGTTTGGTGACCCTTTACTGTCAAAATTATGAAGGGTTTATGCCTTGAATTTGGGAGGGTAGGTAGCTGTATCCCACTCTGCTGGGTAGGGTCGGATTATCCCCACTTCTTGTAGTCCGTCTTGATTAGCGAGGGCCTCAAATCGTTGCTCTAATTTTCTCATCCTTTTGGAATGAGTGCTTCCGTTCTCTGAGTTATCCTCTTCTTCAGATGAAGACATGGTTGGCTCAGAGTCATTCTCGGTGTTCGTGGAGGATGAGCTCTTCCCTTCCTTCTGTTTGCCCTTGGACTTCTTGAGGGAGTCTTAGCCTTCGGCTTCTTTTTGTCCTTAAGCAACTATGACAACATCTGCTTAAGGGTGTCGATAGATTCTTGCTGGGCTCGAATCATATCGAATTGTTCCCGTTGGACTCGGGCTTGCTCTTCGAATCGCTTGGCCATCTCCTCAGAAGTTCCTGCCATGTAAGCAAAGGCAGTTATCCCTGAATTGGAATTCGAAGACTGGGATTTGATGATGGCAGAATGCTCATCATTCACCTCAATCCCCTAGCCAACAGATTATAGTCGACTGGGGCGATCGTTGCCGTGTGGGTCCGAGTGTGTCGGTACCCCTTCAGGTTCGATAAGGATATCTTTCAAACCTGGAGACCGATCAGCGTCCGACTCCTCCGAGCTAACAGCCAGTTGCTTCTCCTTGGACTTGCTTGGTGTGGAACTCGACCCTACCATGTTTGCAGTCACTTCTGGCTACTTGACGTCAGAGAATGATTTCTTCTTTTGCAATCGTCATCTTTTGGCTGATTTTGAAACCGTCGACAATTGGTTAAAAACTGAAGACTTATTTGTCTGGAAGCCGCAATGGCAATCAGAGAGCACTGACGAGATCAGTTGCTCGCAGTGGCATCGAGGGACTATTTGATGGACGCTCCTCTTCCTTGTCAGGTAGTCCCTCAGGTTCGTTGAGGGGACGTCTAAGGAACTAGCCTCGAATCCCTGGGAGTGAGGGCTTTTTGACTGAATGCGGGTCTCGCATTTCTTTGTTTAAACACGGACCTCGCGTTGAGTTAAAACATGGTCATCGCGTTTAGAGTCAAAAATGCGGTCATCACGTTTATAGTAAAAAATGCTAGCCTCACGTTGTTGAAGAACGCGGGCCTTACGTTGTTGAAGAATGCGGGCTTCACGTTTCAGAACCGTCAAAACGCGGGTCTCGCCTTGGACGCGGACCTCGCGTCATTGAAGAATGCGGGACTCGCGTTCTGGGACAGAAACGCGGTCCTCGCGTCGCTTAAGAGAAATGCGGGTATCAACCTTGCGTTTTGAATTTACAGAACAGATTGTCTCTGCAGAATCTTCAAGCTGTCAACGAGCGTGACGTCCTCGTCGACATTCAGCATTCCGGTTAAGCCATAGAGGTTGTTGGGAACCCCCGACAATCTGAAATTGCAGGGTTTGGAGAGGAGGATGACGAAATTGATCTTCACCGTCGCTTTGGTCGTGCGCCACCGCTTTTGTCCTACGGGTGTCCTGAGAGACGTTGACGCGGGCTGCATAAGCTACACGAGAGGTTTTCAGAACCTCTTCTGAAGTGACACCACTTGCGCTGTGGGCAGTGCTGCGGGTCACTTTAGGAGTAATCTCCAAAGAGATTCGAGAGCTAGTATCCAAAGAGACTTTGCGGTATTGCCTCATTGCCTTGGGAATGGCGGAGCCTAAGAAAAGGAATTCTTTATACTTCCCTTGGTCAAATTCAACGACGAGGGACTGTCTTCTTGAGAAGCCGGACATCGGCTTGCGTCACGACGTTCTCGTCAGTAGAGAAAGAGATCCCCAGCGGAGTCACCATCTTTTGTTTTGTCAGAAAAGGGTTCTTGGTCGATGTAAGATTTCTTTGAGTAGCTGAAAAATTACAGCGAAACGATTTTGATTATAAAAGAGGGAAGAAGACTCGGTTTTCTCTTTTGTTTAAAGTTGGGTTCTTTGAGTGGCGGTGGAGAGTGATTCTTATTCTCTATTGACCGGCCGACTGTCTACCTTCTCTTCAGGATGCTATCGAAGGCTAATCGAGGGGACTCTATTTTTACGCAAAGTGTTTAGAGTCCACTGACTACTCCGTTTCTCCTTTTTTTCCAAAAGTCCTCGTTTTGGATTCAAAAAAGAGTCCTCCCCCTCATAGCTACTCAGGCTATTTATAAGGAGTCATTGGGGTATTATCTTCCCCTAAAATCTCTCCATTTACGTGGGGAGTTAATTGACCCAGTAATGGGTCTCTTGTTGCAACAGAAATGCGGGTCTCGTGTTAGACGCGGATCTCGCGTTGCTTGTTGTAGACACGACCGTCTCAGAACGGGGAATTCCTCAGACTCACGTTTGATGTGAGACGCGAGGTTTCTCAGACCCGCGTCTGAAGTGCAGCGCTAAACTGCTCAGACCTGCATTTGACATGGAGCGCGGTGTTACTCAGACTCACATTGGATGGGACGCGGAGTTACTCAGACTCGAGTCGAACGCGGGCTTACTCAGGCCTACGTCTGAAGTCTACATGCTTCTTGGGACGCGAAGTCCGCATTTCAGTTCAAAACGTGACCTTCGCGTTGAAGTAATGTTTGCGTCTGATGACTTATCCTTGGTGATTTTTGGACAGCCTACAGCAAGATGGGTATGTATTCCACTCTCGTAACTGTGTATCCCTCGCACCTCTTTGAGAGAATTTTTAGTTTGAAAATTACAGCTAGGGGGCTTGCTGGACACTTTGGACGAAACAAGACAATTGAAGTTGTGGAACATCGTTTTTATTGGCTAAACTTGAAGAAAGATGTTGCTAGGCTTGTTGGCCAATGTCACACATGTTAACTAGCCAAGCAATGTAAATAAAACATTGGCCTCTATACTCCCTTGTCGGTTCTAAATTGCCCTTGGCAAGATGTCAGTTGAATTTCGGGATTGATCTCTCAAAAATTGCATGAAAGCATGATTCTATACTTGTTGTGGACCATTTCTCGAAGATGGCCCACTTCCTGCCATGTTCTAAAACTTTGAATGAATCTCGGACGTCATAATCTATTTTGATGAAGTTATTAGGCTACACGGGCTGCCCAAAATAATTGTTTCAGACAGGGATGTTAAGTTCACGAGTTAATTTTGAAAAATCCTATGGCATAAAATAGGAGCTAAACTTCAGTTTTCTTCTGTCTTTCACTCACAAATCGATAGACAAACTGAAATAGTCAATAGGAGTCCGGGTAATCTGTTACGGTGTCTAGTGGGTGAGAATCAAAAAACATAAGATCTTGTGTTACCTACCACTGAGTTTACATACAATAGTTCTGTCAGTAGAACCATAGGAATGAGTCAATTTGAGGTAATGCATGATTATCAATCTAGACAACCTATAAACTTAATTCCTATGGGGTGTCTGAGTCAGCTGTATTATTTGCATCACATATTCATGACATGCATAAAGAGATCACCAATCAAATTCAGAAAAGTAATGCAAACTATAAATGTTATGTAGATTTGCACAAGAAAGCACATGAGTTTAACGCAAGTGACTATGTGATGGTTCAGATTCGTTTGGAACGGTATCCTCGTATCGTAAAGAAATTGCATGCACGTAGTGCATGATCCTTCAAAAATTTGATAAAATTAATTCCGATGCATATGTAGTAGATCTTCTACCTGATTTTGACATTAGTCTCTCTTTTAATATTGAAGATCTGATTGCTTATAAAGGTCCAAATTTTTTCCCTGATAATCCTTTATTGGATGAGCCTTCCCATAAGCCCCTTTCTGAGAGACCCTTATTATCTCCACTTCTCTAAATACAGCCCACCCATACAACAAAACAAAATGATGAAATTATTGATGATCAGATTGTCTCTAATAGAGATGATGGTTACCATAGGTTTTTACTTCGTTAGAAAGGACTACCTGGCTTTAACAACGCCTGGATTAATCGAAAGGAGCCTCAACGGTTAGATCGTGATCGCCTAGAGCACTATGAGAGCCGAAGAGGTTTACATTCAAAAGAGTTGAGTTTTTCCTAGCTCTAGGGGAATGATTTTCGGGATTGCGATTCTATACCAGGGGACGTTATCGCACCCTTTCAGTATGGTTCGATTAAAGCTTGAGGACTGAAGCTATATTGGACCGTTTATCTTAGTTATTTGCTTTTATTTGTAATTTTTGTTGTTAACTTTTGGTAGTTTATTTTAGTTCCATATCGATTGTGATGGGATCTCTCCATTGATGTAGGCCTATTTAAGGCCAACACTAGTATTGAATTTCTCAGTTCTGAATGAATTAAAATTGCTTTAAAAACTTGTAGCCAGTGTGCTTGGGTGAGAAACCCTAGGTAGAGATTCTCAATTTGTGTTTGTTGCCCATCAATTATGGTTACATAAAGCATCATAGAGTAATCTTCCTTAAATACCCATGAAGATGATACAAAATGTACTGGAGGGATCTAATACAATGGAAAAGGATCCTGAATAGTACTGAATATAGACGGCCTAGCATAACTGGAATCAAGACATGCACGAACAAGTCATTCCCACTGAGTCATAACTCCCATTCTTATGTATCTTCATCTTGTTCCTTTCTCTTTCTTGTGAGATTGCGCCTCGTGAGAGAATGGCCTCTTGTCTGGTCAAAGCTAAAGAAAAGTTTTGACCTCCGCGGCGGTGGTGCTTGGGGGTGGCGTGGGGGTGGGGGGTGGGGGTGTTGTTCTTGATGTTCAACTTCAGCGATCCTCCACGGATTGGTTTTCACCATGGTTAAGTTATTAGTAAGCTTGCTTACTGTTAGTTCTCCCATAGTTCTCCACCTTTAGTTATGGTTCTGTTCCTTTTGGTAGCATTTTGAAACAGTACAAGGTAACTGCCAAGAAAAGACTTGTACTCACCAAACACAACAACTAACAAAGTATTTGCTTATACCTCCTAGATCGAATAACTTGCTCATACTTTGTTGTTTTAGAGGTTGCAAGTGAAGAAGTTTGCTCACTATACAAACTGCTTATGTTTCCTTGATTTGTGCAGCCCTCTAAAACATACAGAGATAGAATGTCATCCAATTACTCCAAATGCATCCAATAAAACTGTTGCTTCTCATCCACCACACCATAGAGTTACAGGAGTTGAACCTTCATGGATTGAAGCCAGAAAGGACACCCAAAGAGTCTTGGCTCCAAAGACAAGCTCAAAATCGATTGAGTCAGCGAACCATCCGACCTGTCAATCAGAATTGTCTCAGTCAAAATTCAGCAAGCAGTTACTTGAGAATGAGAAGACGGTTTCTGCAGAACCAGTTGTTGGCCAGCCGCCTCATCAGTCGACTGAATTGCACCAGAATGATATATCTGCATCAACTCGATCCTGCAATATTTTGTGACTTGGCATGTAATTTCTGTTAACTAGATTTACTGGAATCATTAGTAATTTAGTATGGTATTTACATATTTATAGATCATAGAGCTGTTTTAGCTTGCATCTGTGTTTTGATTGGAGTGTTGTTTTCCTATTGAAGCTTGTTTAAGTCTTTTGCTCACATTGTTTATGAATCTTCATCAACTGGAGTGATGTGTACTGTAGTAGCTATTTTCTACTTGTCCATCCATGACTGATTCTGGTTCTGGCCACATTATTTCTTGTTAAATGGATACAGGTTGATTTGTTGATAGGCATTTTTCAAATTTGGCTCTTGCATTCTTTTGGCGTTTGTCTATGATTGTAAATTTGGCCTTTTGCTAATTGCTTGGTTGATCTTCTTTTTTTTTTTTTACCTAGTAATTTGCTTGTTGCTGCATTCTTTCATTACAACATTTTTAGTTTATTGCCAAGTTTTTTTTTAATTTCTTTGCTATTTGTTGTTTTTTAATTATTGCATCTACCGGAGTATTCTTGCAGTCCATCTACCGGAGGATTCTTAAACTTTACAAGATAATTTGAAATAATTGTGAAGCGACACATTTTTTTTGAGAACAAGATGATTTATCACCGATCAAATAACAGAGAAACACCGAGTTGAAGACTCGAAAGCGGAAGCGTAGAAGATTTACCACTAGTAAGTAATTGAAATTAAATCACCCCACAAATAAAGAATGCCAGATTTCAGGTGGTTAGGCAATGTGCTTACGTCCACGAGGAGGAGTGGAGAAATCTTTATTGAAAACAGAGAAGAAAATATAAGAGTTATAAGAAGATCTCTCTCTCACAACTTTTAATGGTGGAAATCTGAAATTCTCTTGAATTCTTGACACTCAGTCAAAAGCCACCCCAAGGGGCTTATACAGGCACATACGATGATCCTAATTCAAAACAAACTCTAACAATCAAATCAGCACTGCCTCAGAGAAATAGAAAACCTGGATTCAATTCAAAACAGGAAACAAAACCGTATTAGAAAACTGTCAAAACCCGATATTAGTCGACTAATACCAAGTATTAGTCGACTTTACTTAGAACTTACTCGACTATGGTAATGCAATTGACTGAGTTGAAATCTGCACACAAAAAATACAAAATTTCAGAAATACAAAATAGAAGTACAAGTTCTCAATACTACCGTGATAGCAACCACAGGAGGGATTAAAGATGGAAGCTTATAAGTAAGTTCAATTCTTTTTGAGTTTAAAAAAATATGTTAGGAATTTCTTCTCAATTAGGGGAAAAAAAACAAAATGTTATGTTAGAAGATGTGAAAAAGATGGTAAAAGAAAATATGATGATGTTGTTGTTGTTGTTTTGTTTACAAAAGAAAAGGAAAACTAAATAAAGAAGAGAATATAGTTTTGGAGTAGAATTCTAAACTAAGAATTAAAAATTCTTTCTTACCTCTTTCGTGCTCATATAGCTTGAATCCGTCGCTACGACTTACCTAGTCTTTGAAGGTGATCAAGCATGGCGTGTAGAATCTTCCCCGTTCCTGATCTACACTATGAATAAAATGGCAAGACAGACTAACAAAGGAATGGTTGGTCATCACCATAGGCCATCAAGGGCACTTGCAATAGCGAAGCAGTCTTGAGGCTATTGGATTCACTTGGATTACAAAAACATCAGAGGAAAGCAAACAAAAACAAGAATAAAGAAGAAAAAGTAACTTTCAATTCTATTAAATAACAATAAAAGAAAAGATGAATACTTACACCGGTGTCACTCTCAGTATAATCTCCTTTCTCATTCCTTCATGAAACTCTTCTCTCCTCTCAGTTATATAAAGAAAAATAAAAATTACATTAAAAGAGAAAGAAAAACCTAGGCTAAACGTATACAAAAATCTATTCTACTCTCTACTTAATAATCGTGTGTATACTAAGAATTTTGCAGTATTCATAGCAGAAATGAACTGGGGAGAAGAGTGTACAGATAAGGGGAGCAAACACTCCCCTGGTATGCCAAGATTGCCGCAGATCCGCGGCCATATACGCTTCCGCAGCTTGGATCCAGATCCAGGGAAGCCTTCGCGGCCTGGATCTGGCCATCTGGCTAGATCCAGGGAAGCGTAAATTCTGACATCCGTCCATTTTGGATTATACCCTTTGATTCTCTATTTGGACTCTATATTTGAAGTTATCCTCAGTTGATTTTTAGCTAACTAAAATGGATTTATAGAATCTCGAGATTAACTAGTTTTTATTTGGTGTTATCTTTCTAATTTGCTCTGATCTCTAGCTAAGCATTTGCCCCAATCCTTGATTTGTTCTGGATGTGGTGATATCCTCATAGATCTTTAAGTTAACTGAATTGATTCACCACAGTCTGATTTTAACTTGACTGGATCTAGGATCATTCTCAACCAACCAAATAGATCCAGTTAAATCAGATTATAACTGATATTTATTTGGTGTAATTTTTTTCTTTCCATGATTATCTTATGTAAAGTAGACATTTAAGATAAGAAAATTAGCATACTTATTACACGATAAATGTAGGAGTGTAATGAAAAGAATGCAAAATATGTGTACGATCACACCCCCACACCTATCTTTTGCTTGTCCTCGAGCAAAGTAGCAAAACTAAATCAAAGAAATTATGTAATACTCTTGTTTTATAATACAAAAAAATATAATAAATAAATAAATAAATAAATAAAAATAATAATAATAAATATATATATATATGTTTATGCCAAGTTTCGAACTCCGTCCCTTTGTAACAAATCCTAATGCCTAAACCATGATACCACATTGGCGTGTGGTTAAAAAGGAGAGCTAAATTATTTTAAATAACCCAAAGTCAAAATTAAAAATTCAAATTTCTAACTGAAAGATCTCAAGAGATATTTCGGGATCTCTTATCTTAACAAGATAGATTTTATCCTAACCAACTGATCCCTAAAAATCCTAACCTAAAAGATTCTATCCTAATATATTACCGTAACTTTTATTCTGTTTCTTTAGGACAGAAACAAAAAAAAAGAGCGATAGTTTTAGAAAGAAGCCTTAATCCATCATTCGTCCTCATCCCTTCACCGTTCTGGAACTGATCGTGATCGTGACGGAAGAACCGCTTGGAGGTTGGGGAGCAGTTAGAGATTGAGGAGCAGACGAAGGAGAAATCTATCCAAGTAGGTTTTAAACAATTTTATGAAGTTAGATTTTTATTTTAAAGCATTATGATTTTATTTGTTCCTATCTAGATTAAGTTGTTAAACTAGATCTAATAATCTATCATGTCTAAGAATCATCTTATAAAACGTAAATTTCCCCTAAGATTTAAATAATTAAATGAATTATAATTTATGATATGTCATGCTTGAATTTCTCCTTGTAATGAACTTTAATCTTATCTATATATATATATATATATATATATATATATATATATATATATATATATATATATATATATGCAAATAAAATAAATTGTATAAAAAAAAATATATCCATAAAATTTAAATTGCCATGCATAGATTTATTTTCTTGGAATCATTAATGCAACACCTTGTTTAATTAAAAACCTAAACAAGTAATGATTTATTACCCAATTAGATTATAGAAAATTTTAAGGAAATTCTGGAAAAAAAAAGGAATTGGATTAAATAGTTGCATCTTAAATAAATCACTAAATAACTAAATTTCCCTTCACAAAGAAATTTAGGGTAATGTATCAAGGTAATATTTATGGAAAAAAAAGTTAGAAAGATTGAAATTTATCAATGTGTGTATATATGTATATTGGCATGTATTTAGGATTAAAAGGAAAAAAAAAAAGAAATTTGAGGGCCACTGCTCTCAGCCAAAGGCCGAGAGCAGGGCGCTGCACAGACCCAGCCGGGTCTGCACCGGACCCGGGTGCAGACCCGCACCTGGTTGCCCAGGCCCAGTGGCCTGGGCAGCCACTGGGCCGAATTCTTGTAGAAAAAAAAAATTTCCTTGGCCTGCTCTCGGCCAGGCCCGAGAGCAAGCCCTGGGCCTGGCCAAGGTCCAGAAAAAAAGGAAGAAAAAAGAATAAGACAGGGCCTGGCAGAGCCCAGGCCCAGTTCCAGAGGAAAAAAAAAGAAAGAAAGAAAGAATAAGAGCTGGGCCGCAATGGCCCAGGCCCAGAAAAGAAAAAAAGAAATAAAGAAAAGGAAAAAGAGAATGAAAAGGAAACTGGGCCTGGCCAATGGGCCAGGCCAGAAAACAAAAGAAAAACAGAGAATAAATGAAGCCCAATTTCAGAAGCCCAGTTACAGTTCATCTCAATTGTTAATGGTCTTAATCCATTTTAACCCTACCCAAATACAAAAACAGACCCGTTATGATTATTAATTGATTTTACGCTTAAATTAAATCAGAAAAATCTAGAAAAAAAATCAGAAAAATTTCAGAAAAATTCCTATAAAATCAGAAACTGAAATGTGACTCTGTAAAATTATTTTTTATAGTCATGTCACTTAGAATGGCTCAAAATTAAAATATTTCTTATAATTATTATTTAAATTGAATGTAGATTAATGAGTTGATTTGCCACTTCTATATTCGGACCGTGACGATCTCAGGTGAGTGTTCTTTATTTTCTCATTGAGTGTTTCAGTATTATTTTATGTGAGTGTTCCTTATTTATTTATTGAGTATTTTGATATTATAGAATGTGAGTGCTTTTAACTTGATTTAATTATTTTATGTTTAAATAGTGTTCATATTTAATTACTATTCATGCATATCAATTATTATTCATGTTCACATACTAGATGCATAATGAATAAACCCAAAAGATTATAATACTGATTCTGAATAAATATCATGTTCATTTAAGTAACGTAACTGATTATACATAATACCTACATGATAAATATATTGTTCATGATACTGAAAGTTACTGGGAAAGTATCGTTGACTGTAACACTGTACAGTCCTATTGTTCATTGTATACACGTTACATTACTGTTACTGTTACTGATATTGTTTACCGTGTATACGATCATTGTTACTGTATTGTACTGTTATCGTCACCATGTCGTCCCAGTACTCTAGATAATATGGACATTGACTGATTTAACTGAATTGAATAGATAATAAAGTAATTGAACAACTTACACCGGGATTGGAAAAATTGATGGAGGAGACAGCGTCTGTATTTTGGGTGGACCTAGGATACAGGTTGCGCAGCCGACTTACGGTTCCGCTGCAGGGTTCCGGGGATGACTGACATCCCATCTGTTTACTGTTCCACAGTGTTACTGTGAGTTTACTGTTCCACAGTGATACTGTGAGTACTGTTACTGTTACTGACTACCTGGCGGTAGGGCCTGGTTCAGCGCCAGGCATCTGGGCCGTGGTCCCGGGTATGTACGGGACCCACCTAAAGCATGGACAAAGTCTCTTCTATTAATTTCAATAACTTAGGACATTGATTGACACGTGTGGTAGGCATAGTATGGGATGCGTCTACTACAGGTGGCAATTGGTGTTCGCTGACATAATAAATGATCATGAACTGTTAATGTATTGTGACTGACCAAAATCACCTGACTGTACATATATATTGATAGACATATGTTTGTACGTAAGACCAGATTTATATACCAGACTAGTTAATGCTAGGTTACACATCTTGACATCAGTTGTTCCATTACAGTTATTTTACTTGTCTTTTATCTGTACTTATTCATATCATTGTTATTCAGTGTTTATTTATCATGTTATTTAGTGTTTGTAGTTATCTGTTATTATTTTGTGCACACTGTTTACATGCACGAGCAGTTCTCTTTACACACACACACTCACCAGGTCGCTTTCTGACGACCCTGGATTTGTACGTCCAGATATTGGACGCTTGTTTCTGTTGTGCAGGTGTTCGATGTGACTGTACGCCTAAAGAAGAGCTGGACGCTCTTTCTATTGATTCTGGTATTCTTTCCTTCCTTTATTCCTGCTATTATTCTTGATTCAGGTATATCACACTTAGCTTCCATTCTATTCCTTATTTCATTTGAGAGCATGTGTAGCCTTTATATGTATTATTGCAGTGATCGTTAATATTATGGTTTAAGATTTATAGCTTGCTCAGGTTACTTTAGGCTTAGCGTATATATGTGGGGTATTTTCCTCGCGTATATACGTCGCCGACTCTCGTCGCGACTCCGTTTTCCCGTATTTTGGGAAGCGGGGCGTGACAGAGTTTTTTTGGTATCAGAGCCAAGTTCGCAATAAAACGGACTTGATTCTTACCGGTAACTTGAACGAGCTATAACTACACTGCAATATACATATACTATTCACGCGATAATATTGATTCCATTTGGAATTGATCGTTCTCACTCTTGGAATCCATCTCTTTGATCTTTCGATCTCTCTGATCATATCTCTTCTTTAGAGTAATCTTGATTCCATCTTGATTCCTATTTTTTTTATCGATTCTATTTTCTGATCTTATCTCATGGAATTGATCATTTCATTCTAAAACTGGTAGCAGAGATCAGAGCGCGCAGCGGAATCGTGGTGTCTCAGCGAAGCGAGTTGAAGCTTGTTTGTTTCTCTCTTAACTTTGATTCTTTTATCATTCCCTACTTTATTGAAATTTCGAGGATGAAATTTTCTTATTAGGTGGGTAGAATGTAATACTCTTGTTTTATAATACAAAAAATATAATAAATAAATAAATAAATAAAAATAATAATAATAATAAATAAATAATTACATATATATATATATATATATATATATATATATATATATATATATATATATATATATATATATATATATATATGTTTATGCCAAGTTTCAAACTCCGTCCCTTTGTAACAAATCCTAATGCCTAAACCATGATGCCAAATTGGCGTGTGGTTAAAAAGGAGAGCTAAATTATTTTAAATAACCCAAAGTCAAAATTAAAATTCAAATTTCTAACCGAAAGATCTCAAGAGATATTTCGGGATCTCTTATCTTAACAACCTAGATTTTATCCTAACCAACTGATCCCTAAAAATCCTAACCTAAAAGATTCTATCCTAATATATTACCGTAACTTTTATTCTGTTTCTTTACGACAGAAACAAAAAAAAGAGCGATAGTTTTAGAAAGAAGCCTTAATCCATCATTCGTCCTTATCCCTTCACCGTTCTGGAACTGATCGTGATCGTGACGGAAGAACCGCTTGGAGGTTGGGGAGCAGTTGGAGATTGAGGAGCAGACGAAAGAGAAATTTATTGGTTTCTCATGACTTTGTTTTCATTAGCTTGATATGTGCCTTAATGATTTAGAGTGTTTAGTGCCATGTGGATTTCATGTTTTTCATGAAAAACTATTTTGTTTTATTCCTTACTTGAAGGATTTCGTACTAGTTTATAAGTTTTTTTTCATTTAAACTAGTTCGTATTCTTCATATGGTATATGTTTTCAAACATACAAAAATTTTCAAATCTATTTTTGAAAACCCCTACCGTCCACGGGCGGATGGATGGGCGACCATGCTTATGTATGCTCTATATTGAAAGAATCCAATGATACATGTGCATGAGTTGGGTGGTAGTTATATGATGTATATACTTGATCATTATTATTGTTTTAATTGGTATCATTGAAATTCTTTCAATTGGTATCAATTTTTTCCTTTCTTGTATACTCATATATGTTTGTATGTATGTATGTTTTCATTTCAAATAGTATCAATTTCGATTGGTATCTAATATTCCATACATATATACTTGTTTATGCTAAGGTTTGAGCTTCAACTTTGTTTCAATTGATTTAGCTTTCAATTGGTATTCTTAATTCAAACCTTATTTTTCAATTGATTATTTTTTTTTAACAATGCGTAGGCTTGTTAAAATAAAAGTGTAGATTGTTTTAGTTTGTATTTCATAAAGGGGGAGAAAATTCGATTTTCATATTTCAATTGGTATTTGGTTTACCATGTATTTGATTTCCACTCCAAAATTTATGATTGGAAATTTGATGTTTATTTTTAAGCATATGATATCACAATCAAAATTGTTTATATGGCTTAAAAAGAAAAATACTCTCTTTTGATATCAAAATGTTTATTTGAATGATTTAAATTGAAATCTCAAAATTTTGTTTAAAGAAAAATATTCAAAAGTTTTGATTTGTATTGCCTATATGCAAGGAGAGCTTAACATCTCTTCTACATATAGATTCATGATGAGTGTATCTTGTATTGAAGAGCTTGAGAACTCTTCTTTATGTGGTACACGTGTGTAGGAGGAGCTTCACATCTCCTCTTATGCATTACATATCATGTGTTATGTGAGTTAGGGCTTGTCATCCCTTCTTCATGTAATGCATGTGTGTAGGGAAGTTAACTTAGCGTCTTCCTCTTCATGAATGTATATAACATATACCATTTATTTATTGATCTATGTTTACTTTCAATTGGTATCAAGATGCTACTTTGACATATTTTCAATTGATATCCTAATTGATTGTTACCCTTTTTATTGATTCCTTGTTTTAGACAAAAAGGGTGAGAAAAATTTATTGATTTAGTTTTGTTTTTACCCCTTTGTTGATGATTGACAAAAAGGGGGAGAAAGATTTTGTGTTTTATATATGCATATTTATGTTTTGCATATATTAAATTTAATCTAATTTAATTTTAATTGGTATCTAGAGTATGTTTTGTTTTTGAACATTTCATTGAGTATCTAGAGCCTTTTTGTTGTTTATGCATATCTATGCATGTTTCATGCTTCATAATTCATTGCATATTTATGTTTATTTGTTTATGCATGAGTTAAGGGGGAGCTTCTTTGAAGCTTAACTTTAATCCATGCATATATAACTTCATGAGTTTTGTCATCATCAAAAAGGGGAAGATTGTTGGCCCAGAGACCTTCCACTCTAGTTTTGATGATGATTAACTCATGTAGTTATGTTTACTAATAATCTTGTGATTTTAAGTTTCAGATCATTTAGCAAGATATTAGTTGGTGATTAGCTTCAACAAGGAGTTTAGAAGCTTTTCATGGTGATTCCAGTGCCCGAGCATCAAGATCATTCATAGCCATGCTCGTTGGATCACGGAGTTTTTGGACCAAGTCGACTTGAAGATGAAGATCGTCAAGAAGACTTAGGTATCCTTAGTTTAGTGTGTTTTAGATCCGTTTGTAAAGCTTAGTATAGTTGATATGCTCAAGTGCACAATACACACACGTTTTATGTTTTGGATTTGGTTTTCATGAATAGATTGATCAAAACAAGTTTACTTTATTTTTATGTATATTAGATGTGCTCTATATACATACATGCTTATATGACTTAAACAAACTTATTTTGACTTTCCTATTCATGTATTGAAAAACCCAAGTTTGATAAAATACAAGTTTTGGTTTTTGGTAAAAATGTTAAAACACAAAAATGATTTAATATGCTGATATATGTCTTGAAATTTTTATCACAAGTTTGTTTATCAAAGTAAAATGATAAAACAATTTTTATGGTAATTTTAAAAGAGATAAAAGAATTTTCAAAATTAATTTTACCCAGGTTCTGACCCAGACTATGGCTGACAGACTAGCCCGGTCGATCGGCGCGGTCGACCGACGTGCACAGCCTTGTGCACGTCTGGCAGACACAGGGCCGGTCGACCGGGCGGTCGACCGGACCCGAGAGCTTTGCTCTCTGTATCTGGGCGGTCGACTGGACGGTCGACCGGACCAGAGAGCTCTGCTCTCTGTATCTGGGCGGTCGACTGTGCGGTCGACCGGATATCCCCAACGGTCATATTTTTGACCGTTGGCGGTCGACCGACCGGTCGACCGCAAGCCTGTCAGGCTGCCAGATCAGCCTAACGGCTAGTTTTCTGTTGGGGCTATAAATACCCCATCTCTTTGGGGATTTTGATAAGACTTTTGACAAGAAAAATTTCTGAGTTTTTCTAGTGTTTAAACAAGTTTTCAAAATAGTTTTTGTGCCAAAAAGCTTCATTTATTCTGTTTTAAGTGTTTTGTTTATTTCAAAGAAATTAGGTTTTGGGAATTGTTTTTGAGCTAAAATTTCTCTATCATTTTTGGTGTTTTTCCAAGAGTATTTCTTTGATCAAAACACTTAGTTTTTCACACTTGAGCTATATCTTCTATCCTAATCTATTTGGATCTTTGTTTTGTGGAAAAGAGGAAAGAGAGATTGTTTGTGGTTGAAAGAAACCACTAGTTGTAAACCCTCATTTATTTGTGTATCCCTCTTTGGTAGAGGTTGATTGGAGTGGTGTTTGGATCCCTCTTCGGTAGAGGTGATTGTGATTGTATTGGCTACGGGCCTTATCCCTCTTCGGTAGAGGTGGATTGTAGTTGTATTGCCTCGGTGGCATTGTAAGGTTGAGAGAGGAGTTCGGTACTCCTTTAGTGGATTAGAAATCCTTCTCGGTGAAGGCGGGGACGTAGAGCTAGGGGCTCGAACCTCGAAACATATCTTTGTGTTTGCGTTTGATCCATTGTCTCTCTAACACTCTCTCTCTTTACATTTGTGCATAACATCATTTTTATTGTCATATCATTCATATCATATTGCTTGTGTTGTGCCTTGCATCTTTTATATTGCTATATCATTATATGCTTGGCTTGCTTGTGTGTGTGCCTCACTTGTACTTAACCACAAGAGCTTCATATAGCACATCAACCCTTATCTAGGGGAATGAAGAGGAGTTAGTCCAGAGCCCTTCACGGGGAATTCGGCTACACTTGTTGGTTGTACTAAGTGTGTTGCAAAATAGTCTTAGCTTCCGCATTTAGTTTCTAGATTAGCATTATCACCTATTCACCCCCCCTCTAGATGTTTTTCAGGATACAGGTTGCGCAGCCGACTTACGGTTCCACTACAGGGTTCCGGGGGATGACTGACATCCCATCTGTTTACTGTTCCACAGTGTTACTGTGAGTTTACTGTTCCACAGTGATACTGTGAGTACTGTTACTGTTACTGACTACCTGGCGGTAGGGCCTGGTTCAGCGCCAGGCATCTGGGCCGTGGTCCCGGGTATGTACGGGACCCACCTAAAGCATGGACAAAGTCTCTTCTATTAATTTCAATAACTTAGGACATTGATTGACACGTGTGGTAGGCGTAGTATGGGATGCGTCTATTACAGGTGGCAATTGGTGTTCGCTGACATAATAAATGATCATGAACTGTTAATGTATTGTGACTGACCAAAATCACCTGACTGTACATATATATTGATAGACATATGTTTGTACGTAAGACCAGATTTATATACCAGACTAGTGACATGCTAGATTACACATCTTGACATCAGTTATTTCGTTACAGTTATTTTACTTGTCTTTTATCTGTACTTATTCATATCATTGTTATTCAGTGTTTATTTATCATGTTATTTAGTGTTTGCAGTTATCTGTTATTATTTTGTGCACACTGTTTACATGCACGAGCAGTTCTCTTTACACACACACTCACCAGGTCGCTTTCTGACGATCCTGGATTTGCACGTCCAGATATTGGACGCTTGTTTCTGTTGTGCAGGTGTTCGATGTGACTGTACGCCTAAAGAAGAGCTGGACGCTCTTTCTTTTGATTCTGGTATTCTTTCCTTCCTTTATTCCTGCTATTATTCTTGATTCAGGTATATCACACTTAGCTTCCATTCAATTCCTTATTTCATTTTAGAGCATGTGTAGCCTTTATATGTATTATTGCAGTAATCGTTAATATTATGGTTTAAGATTTATAGCTTGCTCAGGTTACTTTAGGCTTAGCGTATATATGTGGGGTATTTTCCTCGCGTATATACGTCGCCGACTCTCGTCGCGACTCCGTTTTCCCGTATTTTGGGAAGTGGGGCATGACAAATTATTAGACCACTTTCGCGGGTCACGTGATTGCACTTAGCATGTGCAACAAGCCGTTAAACTTCTAGGTTTCCCTTAGAGGACGAGTTTTGTCTCGTGAGGGTTTTCAGTGGATTACACCCACAAAATCCATAAAGAAAGAGAAAGTGTTAGTATTTTCGAAAAGCATTTCGAATAGGAGAGAATATTTGAAGTATTATTGTTAGAGTTCAAGTAATCTATAAGTTATAGGAAAACTGAATTTTTTATTCCTAAACTTAGTCTCTATTCAAAAACTTGTTATAAATTAAAGTAAGGAGTCAAATTGTATTTCTCATCTAGTCTATTATTTTTCTCTAAGTCATATGCATATTTGTGACCGTGAAATTTTGACTAAGGGTTCTTTAACTCTAACTTTTATGCCTTATTTTATTTATTATTTATTTATATTTTTGATGCTATTATTCCTTAGTTCTATTAGGCTTTCTAATCTGCCCATGTAATGAGCCTTTAATCGTGACTCCTAAACTGGACGGTCTTAGGGCACCGGGTGAGAAAATCCCCCCCGAGTAAACAAGGCCACAAAACTAAGAATTTTATTATATGGACCACTTTTAGGCGTGAACACTTATGCTTTATGAGGCACAAATACCCATCTTAATCAGAGGATTTTTGATATAAATATATATATTTCTTTTATTTTCTTTTTTTTATATAAGGTATAAGAAATTTTGTTTTTGAACCCTAAGTGTGTAAGTGTATAAAGTATGCATATTTCATCAAGGTAAAAATCAAGACTAGATTACTTTTTCAAATTTTCTTCCTATGTCTAGAAATCAAGCAAATATCTTATTTTGATCAAGTATAAGAAATCCTAATTATGATTCTCCTATTTCTTAAAATTGACTTAATTTCTTACAAAAAATATGTCATAATATTGCTCTCTCTTCAGAAAGTTTTTTTTAAGAAAGGAAAATGTTAAATTCTTTTTATTTTAAATAAAAAGTAAACCAATGTTATGTTAGAACCCTCCCTACACCTACTCATGTATTGTCCTCAATATATGAATGGATGCTTAAATGCATGAAAAAAAAGAAAGGGAAGGATAATGTTACCTCAAGGTGGTGGTTCTGGTGGTGGTCAGATTGAGCTAAGCGTTCCTACCAATCAAAATAATGTGGTAGTTCGCAGAACCCACCTTTATTGACCTCTTTTCTATTTACATAATTATAATCTCCAATAGGATCATGAAAGATCCTATAATGAAACTTATTCCCTTTACATGACCAGTCTTGAAAATCATCACGGAGTCATCATGGTCTATACCTATGTCCAAAAAAGAATGTGACTTGGTGGAATGGTTGACTTGGGCTCAAGAATGATGTGTTCGGGAACCAGTACTAACCTGGGAAAATCAACTTTGGGTTCGAGAGTCAGTTTTGGTTCAAGAGTTGAGTCCAAATCAAAGAATTGAAATTCACATTCTTTTCCCATCAATGGAATGCGACTATCCAAAATTGGTCATTCAATTTCTAAATCACGGGTACAGGAATAAATGTTGACTCAGAAAATTGGTCCAAATTGGGTAAGGATACCGGAGTCAACATAGATTCAAAGATGGGAACTGAATCACAAGGTTGGGGATCGGGGACACATTCACATTCAAGTTCAAACTCATTGAATGAAAAACTTGCCAATTTGTCCAAGGTTTGAAATTTGTCAAGTTCAAGTTTGTGTGATGAAATTGAATCTTGGTCAAAGTCTTCAAAATTCCTTGATTCTCTGTTTTCATCAATGTGGCTAGAAGTGTCAGGAATAGTCAAAGATTGGGTAGGGAGAGTTTTCTTATTCCTACGCATGTTTTCCAATCGACTAAGTCTTGTTTCTATCACATTTAAAAGATCACTTTGGAATTGAATCATGGTTCCGTACTCTTTTCTAAGTCGGTATATTCTTCTTGAAAAATAGAGTAAGGATCTTTGATTTTAAAATTTTGACGGGATTTTGAGTTTTCTAGAATTTGAATACGTTGCTCAAGCTCTTCTAAGGCTTCCATCCTTTTTTCCAGTCAATTGCTTCTTCTAATGGTTGTTCGGGAGGAGTATATGAAGCTGGATGTTGGTAAGGTGGTTGACTGTATGACTTAGGGGAGTTGTATCCCCACTGACTCTGTGAAGAGTGGTGCTGATTGTTCCAATCTTGTTTATAGTATTGAGACTGGGGCACATATTGATTCGGATAAGACCAATCTGGCATACTTGGTTGGTTAAAGTTATTATATGCCGGGTTGGTAATATCTGAGTCAAAAGAGGTCGGGGTGAAATATGGATCACTATTTGCATATGAATAATTGTAATTATAATCCATATCACGAAGATGTCAAAAACAAAAAAACAAAAACAAGCAAACAAACAAACAAATAAAAAGGGAAAAAAAATCTAGCCTAAGTTAGGTTAGACCTTAGTCCTAGATGACTCCTAACTGGTTGACTGTCCACAGGGGGTATATTGCAGAATCTGACTACAAGTTAATCGACCAGGTAGGGGCAAGATTGATGGGAGGTATTCACGCTTAAAAGTGACGGGCCTAATTAAGCTAAACCACCAACTTTTGAGGTTTCGCCTCTCAATCCCCAACCATTGGCACCGATTTGACAAGAGTTAAATTCTAATGAACTTTCCCCTTAGGTCAGTCTCCTATTGAGTCCGAGATGTTCCTAGGGCCAACATCTACTCAATTTTAGTTAGAGTTGGGTTAGTGAGTGAGGAGATTGTTTGTGGGCTAAGGGAGGGTAATGACTTCCCACACTTATCTTGTTTATAGGACAAGCCCTTAAATCAATTTAGTACAACGTGTACATGTATATGAAAAGCAACACTTATGCAATGTAAACAATTCAAAAGTTGCTATGCACACG
>JAVJIF010013621.1:0-84002 GCA_038442645.1 Agave tequilana | reverse complement strand
CCCGAATGATGCTCAGGACATCAGCCTGCTCTCCTCCAGCGGGTCCATCCGGGACTTGCCCGACATTGTGCGACCCGAACGTCTCTCCATACCGAAAGGGATAAGATCTGGAATTGGAATCAAGGAAAGGAATTAGGATACGAAGGAATTGGTCAATTGAAGGAATCAAGATGGACTTATAACTTTGTACATTGCAGTTGGCATAAGCAAATCGTAGAATTTGCCACTTGGTTGTACTTTTAGGTCTGAGAGCCTAGGCTCTGATACCAACCTGTAACGCCCCGATCCCAATGATACGGGGACGTCACTTGCGACGCATATACGTAGGTCAGATGGTGCCCCCACGTATATACGCTAAGCATAAGTACAACAAGCATCAGAGTGTAACACACAGCGAGATACAATCATATGCCAACATACAAGATAAAAGTACAGAGTTATACAAGTTATGATATACAAAATCACCATACAGTGTCCAATATCACATCCCAGTCCAAAATGAAACGAGATACAACCCAAAATACAAAAATGCTCACGTGTGGATGGAGACCAGTGAAACAAAAGAAGTGCCGGGCACGCAGGATCTAGGACAGGTCGGACTGATCTCCAAGGTAAGCAAAGTCCTCAGCGGAAGGCTCCACCTCGTTCCAGGCCTCTGAATCTGAATGTGCAAATCCAAAGGGTCAAGACATAATACGAGAAATAAAATAGCCAAGTGACAATAGGATCATGAATAGTGGTAGAAGAGCAATACTAAGTACCCTGCATGTCAGGATATGTAACTATGTAAGGTAATGACATATGAAATGAATATACAATGAGTGTCTTATTATTATTACTTGTCTTACTGTGATATCTAGCTATGTGACCCAGCGTCCAGAGCACATAGATCCATATCCTAGTATGACAAGGTTGTGTTATTGGAAACAGCGGTTGTATCGACGAACTATGTTTACAGTGGGTGAACCTGAATAGTGAAGCCTGATCAGTGAAGCCTGAGCAATAAACCAGAATAGTGAAGCCGCTCGTCAAAACCGGAATAGTGAAGCCTGCTCGGTCCCCTGGCGTACCACAGGTCAGACCGGAACAATATTATACAATATTGTTTAAACCACTGTAAACACGAACACATACCGATATTCGCACATTCCCCCGACCCGGGTGTAAGTTGGTGTATTTTATGTAAAAGTCAAGTATATCATGCTTTGGTTTAAGAGATGGCATGATAGGTGGTGATATTGCTATTAACATGCCATGGAAGGAAATATAGCAATAACAAGTCATGAGGAACCAGTAAATACGTCCAATCAGTTATACATCCGGAAAAGCCGTATTGGAGCATGAACAAGCAATAAACGATACATGCGTAACAAGTAAAAGAACCAAGTTCAGAACAGAAATTAACTATGCAACACTGCCAGAATTAGTCGACTAGGAGTATAGATTAGTCGACTAATAGGGTCTATAGTCGACTAGCAGTATAGGTTAGTCGACTAAGTCAGAGATGTAAAGGATTGGAGTTCTGTTTCAGTGCATGTTAGTCGACTAGGTTGGGGATTAGTCGACAATACTGGGATTAGTCGACTAGGTGGATTCAGGAGTCGACTAATATGGTTTCCAGAGAGTTTGTTAGTCGACTGATAAATTGGCCAAGTCGACTAATGCTGTGTTTTCCAGAAAGCCTAAATTTCAGCTAAGTGTTCTAGTCGACTAGACCTATGGATAGTCGACTAATACTGTGTAAAAATAGTGAGCAGAACAGAAAATCCAGATTTTGTGTGGTTTGGTTCTAACAGTTAAAGTGGATTTTCACAGCATTACAAGTCCTGTTTTACTAATACAAGCTCACTAGAACATAGAATAGCCAAGGTAAATGATAGGTTCACCTAGTTATGTTGGATTTGAGTGTTATGACCTAAAAATAGGGTTTTTATCATACCCAAGAACATGGATCACTACCCTAGCACATGTGATTGGTAGATTAAGTCTTGGGGAGTAAGAACTCACTTGGAAGATCAGATCTGAAGTTTGATTTAGGGTGGAGGTGTTGGCTTCCCTCCAAAGCTTGTAGTTGAAGCTTGAGGTGAAGAAGGCTCCTTGGATGAAGCCTTGAAGAACCCCCTTGTGATCTAGAGGAGAAAGTGGAGGGATTGGAGTGATCTAGGGCTAGGGTTGCTGGAGGAAGAGGAAGAGGATTCTGCAATTTCTCTTTTGATGGAGAAAGTAGAAAAAGGGTATTTTGCAAATGCATGTGATTATATACTTGGGGTTCTTGTGAAGGGGGTGACAATTTGGTGGATGTGAGGGGTTTCTTGCAAGAATGGGGTGAGGTGTCCTCTCCCTTGCCACTTGGTCAGCTGAGAGCAAGAGAGAGTGTGAGTGGGTGGTAGGTAAGGTGAGTGGAATGATGAGGTGGCAAGTGAAGTGGAAAATCAATTTTTTGCAAATTTTGGAAAAATGCTAAAAATTCAAGTATTTTGGATTGGTCTGGAAATTTTACCAAAATCAAGAAAATATTTGAAGACTAAAGGTGAAATCCGTTGAAGAAATACTGGTAGATTTTTAATTAAAAATCCCAGAAGCAGAAATTTACCGACACCGAAATAATTTTCATAAATTTATAAAATTCTTAGAAAAATAATATAAGTAGGAAATATGATTCTAAGCAATAAAGTCTAAAGGACTTTCTTGAAATTCCTAACAGATTGGAAGATAAAAATTCGGAAATCGGTCAGCGGTACTGGCCGACACGGTTTTGAAGAAATTCATTTTAATTTCAGAAATTCTAGAAAATCACAAAAAATCTAAAATATTATAAATGATGTTGAAATTAAAATCGGTCAAATACGGATGGTAAATCGGAAGATACGGTCAAAGGGCCGAATACGTAACTAGTACGTATTCCGGGAAAGGGCATTACAGTATAATACAAGGCTTGTCATGTCGGTTGTCCTTGAGAAGCATATCTTCAGGAGTGAAGGTGATGCATAGTATTTGCTGTTATACCAGACGACATTGGGGCATGAAACTCCATCTTCTTTTGTAAGAGTTGACAATTGTATCAAAAATGATTCTGAAACAGCAAGAGCATCCTAAGTGCCTCTCTTGTTTTCTTTGAGAGGCAGAGTAGTTCGTGGAGATAATATGAGCTGGAATGTTGGCCAATTCTGCCAATATGTCAAAACGGAAAGGAGTGTGAGTCCTCTGAAAGGATTCTTCTTCAAGGATTCATTAAAACGAATCTCCTCTTACTTTTCTCTGTCCTTAGGTTCTGGGGCCTGGATAGGTTGTAGCGGCCTCCTGACGTCATTGGTGGGGGTGCTCTGTCGGGTATCTGGTCATACTATTGCAAATACTGTTTATCAGAACATGTACTGTCACGCCCCGCTTCCCAAAGTACGTGGAAACGGAGTCGCGATGAGAGTCGGCGACGCATATACGCGAGGAAATACCCCACGTATACACGCTAAGCCTAAAGTGACCTGAACAAACTATAAATCTAAACCATAATATCAACGATCACTGCAATATCACATATAAGCATCCACGCATGATATCATATTAAAAGAACTGAATAAGACATAATCTGATGTATATCGAGAATCAGAAATAACATGAAGACAAGAGAGAAAAGAGTACCAGAACCAAAAGAGAGAAACTCTAGCTTCTTTGAACGTACGAGCTCAACGACAACAAAGAAGACGTCCAAAACCTGGACGTGCGAATCCAGGGTCGTCAGAAGCGACCTAGTGAGTGTGTGTGTGTAAAGGGAAATGTGCTCGTGCATATAACAATGTAAGCATAACATCATGATAAACTAAAATATAAGACAACAGAATAATCAATGTCAAGAATAAAAGTATGAACGATGTATAACAGACATCATGATAAACCCATTAATGTCAAGATGTATAACCTAGCATGTCACTAGTCTAGTATACAATCCGTTTAGTCAGGTGGTTACGGTCAGTCACAACACATTATAACATTTATCATTATTAATTATGTCAGCGAACACCAACTACTATCAGTAATAGACGCATCCCATACTACGCCTATCACACGCGTCATCAAAGTCCTAAATTATTGAAACTGATTGGTTGGAGATATATCCATACTTTGGGTGGGTCCGTCCATACACGGGACCACGACCTGAGTTTCTGGCGCTGAATCAGGCCGTACTGCTAGGTGCTCAGTAACAGTAACAGTAATCTCACTGTGAAAACAGTGGAACAATAACAGTACGGATGTGATGCCAGTCATCCCCCAGGAACCCTGCAGTGGAGCCCTCAGTCGGCTGCGCACCTGTATCCTAGGTCCACCCAAAATACAGACGCTGTCTCCTCCATCAGTTTCCCCAATCCCAGCGTAAGTTGTTCAATTACTTTATTATTGAATTTAGTAAAAACCATCAATACTTATGTTACCTATAAACACTGGGATGATGTGGTGACAATAACGATAACAGTACAGTAATAGTCAATCCGTAATCGTATACGCAGTAAACAATATCAGTAATAGTGAAGATAACAGTAACCGTGTATACAGAACAATAGGACTGTACAGGGTGTTACGGTCAAACATCTTTTCCTAGTAACTTTCAGTAACATGCATTCATACAGTAACAAGACTAGTACTGCTCAATGGATAGTCCCATTTAGAATTAATCAATATCTCGTCTATCCATACTAAAGTGATATCAGTAATTAGTCCATCAACTCAAAGTCTCAAATCAATCACTGTGAATATCAACATTGAACCCAAGTCCAAGTATCCGATACATTAATCACCACCTCAATGAATTATAATTAGTCCTCTCATCGATACCAATCTGTTCTAATCCTGTAAACCACCAATAACTGAGATCAAATAATAACTGTTATCAAACTCCAAGATATATATATATATATATATATAATATATATATATATATATATATATATATATAATATAATATATATATATATATATATGTGGTTACCGATATCAATAAATCACTCCTACTATACTCTATCTTTACAACTGAATAACTGCAATCACTAGGAATAACTGCAAACCGCCGATATATTCAGGTCCCAACATATAAAATACACAATTATATATATTTAACTAATCATCACTATCTAATCTGATTAAGATCATCATGTATTCTATTTCTATTAAGCTTAATCATAAGATTCAGAAAATCTAAGTAACTAATTAATTATGTTATACATGCACTAGCTCAGGTTAACCCAATCTTCGCCTACTCCCCAACCAAGATCAAGTCCATCACCATCCAGTCCACTAATCAATCCATCAATTTCAGGTCACTCCAACTCTAACTATGTCAATGCCAATTCAAGTATCGGTAGGTCAATCTATCAGTTAAAGCAATGTCATATCTAAGACTTTCTCCATATCCACAGAAGTTCTAATCAGAATAATCACCAACATCTGCCGACAAACAGTATGCAAAGATCAGTCCTCTATCCCTAAAAATGAAAAAGTTCAACTGATCAATAGATCGAAAGAAGTCACAACATAAGGTATACCTCAACTAGTCCTGAATCAATAGTGGTAAATAACTACACATGAAATGACACTAATAAATACTCTGATCAACAAAATAAATAAGGTGAATGTTCGCTCATGTCTCATAAAGTGATACAGGTAATCACATGGTAAAAAACATTAAATAGTCACATGAAATGATAAAAGTAAATACAATACATGTAAACAACGGTAAATAAGGAATTTAGGCAAAAGCAAACACTCACATAAAATATATCAAAATACTCAATAAGAAAATAAAGAACACTCACCTGACTTATCACGAGTCCGATAACCAATTTGAAGAATATACATTAAATACATATGAATTAGAATTTATCGAATTCTACATATATATCGAAAATTTTACATGAGATATCTTATTCATTCATTATTTTAAATTAAATATAGATGGTCTAGGTCTTAAAGCAAGGTTGTATAATGATGTATAGAATTTATGAGATTATTTAGATTTTTATTTACTGATTTTTTGGTGGGGTTAAATGGTTAAAAACATGTAATTTCCTTAATGGGTCTGAATGTTGAAGTAGCGGTGTGTAACTTAGAAAATAGTGTTTCAATCCAATATGATTTGCAATTAACCTCAAAATTTCAGTAGATGCTAGGGGCTATCTAAATATTTATCTCTATTTTTATTTATTTTTCAAATTTTATCTAGCCAAAAACAATTGTTTTTCAATAAGTTAACGGGTCTGTTTTTGTATTTGGGTCGGGTTTAAAATGAATAGAACCCAAAATCTGTACGCTAGTTTGCAATTGGGCCTCTGAATATGGGCTCTAAATTTAACTCTTTTTTTTTTTTTTTTCTGGTTTCTGGCCTGGCCTAATGAACTAGGCCCTATAATTTTCCTTTCTTTTCTCTTTCTTTCTGGACCAGGCCAATGGCGGCCTAGTTTTTTTTTTCCCTTTCTTTTTCTGTTTTCTGGCCTGGCCCATTGGCCCAGGCCCATTCTTTTTCCCTTTTTTTTTTTCCTGACTTGGGCCTGGACCAGTGGCAGCCCAGGCCACTGGCCTGGCCCATTTCAGGCCCTCCTGTTTTCCATTTTTTTCTTTTTTTTGTTTGGGCTTGGCCTGCCCAATAAGCCAGGCTAAGTTTCCTGTTTCTTTCTTTTTCCTTTTATTTCTTTTCTTTTGGGCTGGGCCAATGACTGCCATTTATTTTTTTCCTGAGGGGGCGGCCAGCAGCAGCTGCTCCCCTTTCTTTTTTTTCCTTTTAGTGTATATATATTTTGAGAATATTTTCTTTTTCTTTTTTTCTTCATTAATGATGTAATGATAAATTAGCCTATGTATCTAATTTAGGTCATTGGGTTAGGTTCTAAAAAAAATTTATTTTTTGAATAAAATTTTTTTAGCATGCATTTATTTGATCCAAACCAATTCTTTTTTTTCTTTTCAATATTCCAATTGGGGTAATAATTTATTACTTTTATATATTTTTATAAACAAAGGTGATATTTTTTTTAATGAAAGAAAATGATCCGTGGAAAGAGTTAAACATTATAAAATTTAAATTCTAGTTCAACAATTTAATTTTTTTATTAGATCATAGACATGAATTCTAGATGAAAATTTATGGAATACAAATCTAGTTATGAAACATTAAATCAAATTTTAAATTTATAAAAGTTTGATTTTTTACTTAGTTGGATTTAGCCTGCTTCTCAATCTCCACGCCTCCTTCTCAGCCTCACGCCTCGGACCCGTTCCCCGTCACGATCAACTCAATTCCAAGGAGGGTGAAGAGGATGAGAAAGATGGGTTGGAAGTTCTTTCTGATTGTCGTTCTTCTTTTTCTTGCAGGAGAAAAGAGTTACGGTAACATAATAAAATAAAATCTTTTAGGTTAGGATTTTTAGCAATCAGTTTGTTAAGATGTGAATCCAGGTTGTTAGGATAAAGATCCCTAAAGATCTCTTGAAATCTTTCAGTTGAAAATTTGAAACTTAATTTGGCTTTAGATTTATTTAAATAAATTAGACTTCCAATCTAATCACACGCTAATGTGACATTATGGTTTAGGTATTGGGATTTGGTAAAAGACAAGGGTTCAAAACTTTGAATAAACAATTTATGCACAAAATTTATATTATTATTTTTACTATATATTTATATCATTTTTTGTTTAATTTTTCTTTTCTTTTCTTTTATTTTGGTATGAGTTAAATGAGTGGGGTTTATTAGATAATAGGATTATGGGTTGAAAAGGAGATCAAATAGGAATGACACAAACTATAACATAATAATAATAGCAATGCTAATACTAATATATAAAATATAATACATACATATACTGGTATAAATGTAATCAAAAACATATACACTTAATTTGCATGTACATGTATTTATATATATGTATAAAATAAATTAATCAATAATAATAAGTAAATCTTAATACACTAAATAAAAATAGAAATATATATTATAGTTGGGGGATATTACATGTACCCACCTGCTGCGAGGTGGCGGGCTGTGTTGCTAAGGCAAACTTCTCTCCTTCCGCGTCACTGAGAGAGGCTACAGTCACAGAGTCGTCATCTGTTGCGAGAAAGACAGCATTACATGACTTGTCTTTGAGCTTAGGCTTGCTAGTTTCCATTGCTCATTTTGGACAATATCTGGGTGGACCCACATGATCTCTCCAGATTCAATCGTCATTGGAATGAGCCCTTAGTTTTCGCTTTTCAGCAATTGGGTTGATGGTATCCAATATGGCCTTAGGGACTGGGACCAAGCCATCTTGAACAGTCATCTTCAGAAGTGATCGGGGTGAATCAGCACTTAAAAATGTGTGTTTATGAAATCAATGAAAAGTTTGTGCGTGCTAATGTTCCCTCGATACTTCCGTTATAGCATTGGCTCAACGAGTCGAATCTACAGGGACGGGAGGCGATAGACGCATTAACAGTTTTTTATTCACGTGTTATGTTAACAAGTTCTTCTTGTAAAAGAATGAGAAAAAGAGAAAAGAAAAGAAAATCCAGAAGTGATAGGTGAGAAGAAGGCGATGAAAGCGATGTGAAAAAAAAACAGAAGTGGTTGGAAAACAAAATAGAGCTGGTGGTAAAGAAAATGAAAGTAAAGATGAACTAAGAGAATGGTAAAAACAACGATAGAAAAAATGATAAAAAAATTTGGAATTAGTTTTTAAAATAAGATAAACTAAAACTTATGGCTACTAACTACTAATTGATCCACTAATCATGGTAACCTCTTAGTGATAGTTGCCTCACACGGATCCTTGGCCATCACTAATCCTTGGCTTCAAGAGACGATACAGAGCATGGCCTATAAGATTGTTCTTCTAAATTCAAACAATACATCCATATCACATAGCAAGTTGCAAGCTACTATTAAATCATCAAAACCGATTAGAGATAAGCATGAACTATAGATGACATTGTACGTTAGCAAGTTAGTAGGTTAGGTGTTAGAAATGTTAGAATGTTAGAATCCATCATCATGAGTCATCAATGGCTCTTGTAAGAGCAAGGCCTTGTAGAGGCTATTAGATTCATGTGGATATCAAGTAGTGGTTAGATGATGTTAGTGGTTAGTAGTAGATTGTCATGAGAAGAAGAAATTAGCTAAGCATCTTGTAGAGGATGGAGAAGATTACAATAGAGAAGAAAGGAGACACCTTTACATAAATTGTCACCATCTATTATATCAAATCTCTCTCTGTCTGAATCTCTTTGCCCTACTACAAGATCTAAAAAGAAAATGAAAATACAAAAGAAAAGAAGAAGAACACCTACACTACACTACACTAAAAAATAGAAAATCTAGTCTAAATCCAAATCTGTTTCCGTTTCAGGCCTCTACAGGGGTTTTTATAGGCAAGGAGGGTTCTAGAAGACGAGACAAGGCCACGCATCGAAGATCGACGTGTGGCCCCCACTATATTGTCTCAAAACCAGGGAATTAAGTCCCTGGTTTTGGCGAGCGTGTTAATGTCGCTTCTAGTACCTTCTTGGTATACCTGGATTCTGGTATTTTCGTCCAGATATTCGTCTGACGTGCGCAAGGGTCTAGATTCAATGCATCTTCTAGAATCTCCCTTGCTTGGCCTCCAAGAAATCCAGATTTAATTACTTGAAAATGGGTTTAATTAAGCTCTTATTACCTTTTACCCTCCTTGTCTGATTATCTGCAAGAGTGACCAAAACACAGTTTAGACTGATTATTATTCATAGATCAGCAGGGAAATGCGATATAATAATGTAGAACTGTAGACTAATCTCCCCACACTAATCTTTTGCTCGTCCCGAGCAAAATAAGAAAAGAAAAACTATACTATAAATATTATTACACTACTTTCACAGGTGACGCGGTTGCACTGAGCGTGTGCAATAAGCCGTTAAACCTCTAGGTTACCCCTAGAGCAGGAGTTTTGTCTCCTGAGGGTTTTCACGGATTTCACCCACAAAATCCATAAAGAAAGAAAGAAAAGAAAGAAAAAAAGAAAATGTTAGTATTTTGAAAACACATTTTGAAAGAAAGACAAGTTTACGAAATATTTTGCAAAATATAAGCGATCTAAGATCATAAGTCCACCAAAAATTATTCTCCCTTAATTTTAGTCTATATGCAAGATCTTGTCTTCAATTAAAGTAAGAATTCAAAATTGGATTGAATATTTATCCTTCATAAAACTGGATAATCTACACTTTGTGATAGTGAAATTTTCTGGGATTTCAACTTCAACCATCAAGCCATTTATTTATATATATATTTTTTCTTTTTCTTTTTTCTTCCCTTAGTTTTCTTAGGATATCTAGATCACCTGGGTAGTAAGCCTTTAACTGATGACTCCCAGACTAGACAGTTCTTAGGGCACCAGATGAGAAAATATCCCGGGTTTAAGGACTTGAGTAAATAAGCCACAAAACTAAGAGGATTATTTGTTCTTTATTATCACCTTTAGGCATGAATAATCATGCTTCTTGAGGCATAATTATCCAGCTTAATAAGAGGTTTTTTTTTATTCATTTATACCATATATTTTTCTTTTTATTTTTTTAATTTTGTTTTTTTTGACATTTTAGGTCTTTGTTTTCATCTCAAAAATGTGTAAGTGTGAAGTGCAAACTATCTAAGGTAAAAAATTTAAGATAAAATTATCTCCCCAATCTTTTTATAATAACCTATAATTTTAATTAAAATCTATTATTTCAACTAGGTTTAAAATGTCATAATGTAAGGCTTCCTTAATTCTAAGATCATCTTAATTTCTTTAAAATAGATCAAAAGTTTGTCTCTTACTTCAAAAAGTTTTAAAGAAAGAAAAATCCTATACAAAAGGGAAGATTTCTAAAAGTATCCTAAAAGAAGTGAAAAGAAAGAAAATCTAAAAAACTCTATGTTAGTAAACCCTCCCCCATACTTATCTTATGCATTATCCTCAATGCATCGTGAATGATGTATGCATGAAACAAGTAGAGAGGGAAGGAAAATCACCTCAAGTTGGTGGTCTGATGGTCCACGAATTGCAGCCCAATCTAATTTGCATGGAGTCCGGAGGAACCCGCCAGAGCCCTCTATAATACAACCCATTATTATGATGTATATATGAATGATTTATTAAAATTTAACTCCATCTAATTTCCAAATTTTCAAAATAATTTCGGAGTCATTATTATGAACACCCTTGTCCCAAAATGGAGTGTGAAAAGATGAAATGATTGATTTAGACTCAGGAAGCACAGGGACGACTACTGACTCAGGAATATGACTAAGTCAAGTGAAGGTTCTGGAGTCGAGATTGGTTCAGAAAGTGAATCCAAATCAAGAAGTTGAAATTCTAATCCACATTCATTTTCCCACAACAGAATGTGACTTTCTAAGATAGGTGATTCAAGTTTAAGAATAATAGGTATGAGAATCAAAACTGACTCTAAAATGTTGCTCAAGTTAGGTAACAAAACAGGAGTCAATATTGATTCAGGAATTTGAACTGGATCACAAATTTGAGAATCTAGGTCACATTCTTTATTAAGTTCAATTTCATAAAAATGAGAACTTGCCAATTTGTCAATGAGACTTTCATAAGTATGAAATTGGTCAAGTTCTATTTGTTGATCATAAAAGATTGGCGATTCAATTTCATGATGGATTGGCACAGGATCCAATACTGACTCAGGAAAAATCCTAAAATCAGGTAAAAATACCTCAGTCATTATGAAATCAGGCAGTGAAATTGAATTACCAAGTTGAGGTTTAGGATCATATCCATGCTCAAGTTCAATCTCAGGAAAAGGATAACTTGCCAAAATGTCAATGGGATTTTCAACATTTGATGTTTGGTCAAGTTCAGATGGGTTTGCTGAAATTATATCTTGGTTTCTAAATAACAAGAGTCCTGGGTTAGATTAATAGAGTTATGGATAGCTGAATTGGTCAAAGGTTAATAAGATAGAGTTTCCTCATTCCTATAAATGCTAACTAATTGACTCAATTGTGTTTCCAACCTATTGATAGACTGGGTAGAAGATTTTTGAAATTGTAGCGCGGATTCCTGCAAGATTTTTATACTCTTTTATAGATATGATTTTTCTTCAAGTGGATGTTCTAGAAAGGGAGTGTTGGAATGTTAGTTTTGGAAAGATTGTGAAGATTATAAATCTAACATATTTTGAGATTGAAGCTTGGACTCACGCAAGAGTTCCTTACTCCTTTCCAGGGCAAATGGTTATTCATTATGAGGAGGTGGAACTGAGTAAGACTCTTGAAAATATTGTGGAATTGGAGAGGCCATTATTTCTGAAATTGTTGCTCGGCCTCTTGTAGCTTGGCTTCTATAACTATTTTCTAATTCAAATTTTCTTCAATTGTGTGGTTCTAGAAAAGGAGTATAGGAAGTGAAATCAGGAAATGAATATGTGAAAATTATAGACAAGGTGGTGAAAATTTGACTCGGGGGAGGTGAATCCTCATTGACTCTGTGAAGAGTGAAAATTATTTTGAAAATTATGGTTATAAGATGGGGTATGGGTTGTATTAATTCGGATAAGTCCAACCCAGTGTATTTGGTTGGTTCATATTGTAAAAGGACGGGTTGAAATTATTTGAATCAAATGGGGTCGTTGTGAAATATGGATTCATATTAGGATTGAAAGAATTGTTATTGTTGAATTCTATTTCACAAATAATCTCAAACAAAAAAGAAAAAGCAAACAACAAACAAAAGAAATAAAATCAAAACCAAAAAACTATACTAGGGTTGACCTAGACCTAGACGACTCCTAACTGGTCGATTACCCGGGGGAGGTTGTTGCTTGAATCCAACCACAAGCTATTCGGCCAGGTGGGGCGAAATACGGTGGGAGGTATCCGTGCGTAAGCAACGGGCCTTAATTACGCCAAACCACGGTATCTTCGAGGCGTAACCTCTTAATCCCCAGCCTTAAACACCGATTTCATAAGAGTAAGATTCAAAACAAGTTTCACCCTCGGTTAATCTCTTAATGAGTCCGAGATGTCCCTATGGGCCAACGTCTATCAATTTTTATTAGGGCTTGGGTTGTGTTAGTGGGGAGGTGGTTTTTGGCTAAGGAAGGGTGATGAAATCCCATCTTATCTTGCATTGGGTTATGCCCTTAAATCCACTTCGTGCAAGTGTGCAATATAGACAAGAATATAACACAAAGTGAATAATTCACCCACGTGTTTGTCCTATGCTATATGCAATGCCATATGTACACCTCAATCCAGATCACAACAACAGAACAAAATACAATATATTAGAATTGAATTGACACGTGCGTAAATGCAAATGTCTCTTTTTCCATTAATTTGGGTAAGAAAAACTTACAAAAAGGGTCGAGGAGTGAAACTACAAGTATTTCTTTATAGAAAGAAAAAAGAAAATTACAAGTAGATCTCCGTGAGATTTCTGGGGATGTGTGCCGGTGGGAGTCTGATCAGCGCGCGACCACTTTGTCCCGTTGACAATGCGAGCGATCGATCTTCGAATACTACTACTTGAGAATTCCTTCTCGCCTAGTTCCGGACATTCCTTGAGAGGGAGGAAGATCTTAGGGTATTAACACCTGAATTGATCCTTATAGGATTAGAGAAGTGATTCTTTGAATTCTTAGAAGCGAGAGAGTAGAACTCTTGTTGGATTATGCTTTGAAGCCACCAAAGAACCCTAGGCTTTTCAAAGCTTTTCTTGGACTTGAATTTCTTAAGACCGTGAACCTATTGGACCTTGATTTTTTCAGGACCCTGAGCCTAGCCTACTAGTGGGCTATTTATAGGCTCAATGGGAGTTATGATTCCCTTGATTGTCTCCCCTTAATGAGGGACCATGAGTGTAACTACCATTAATTCTCCTTAATTGGCTCGTCTTAATAAGGGTCATGGGTGTAACTACCCATTAACTCCCCTTAATTGGCTCCTCTTAATGAGGGATCATGGGTGTAACTACTCATTAACTCCCCCCACTAATTAGTGGGGCGGTTACTTTCCTCATACGGAGCTACCCTCTTCAGGAGAAGCTATCAAGAAATCTTTCGGCGAAGCTAGAATTAGCTTCCGGCGAAGCTAGAATTAGGTTCAGGCGAAGCTGTAAGTTAGCTCTGTGGAGCTATGAAAAGCTTCATGCGAAGCTATCAAGAAAGCTTTCGGCGAAGCTGTAATTTAGCTCTTTGTGGAGCTATGAAAAGCTTCATGAGAGATATCAAGAAAGCTTCGGCGAATCTAGAATTAGCTTCAGGTGAAACTGTAAGTTAGCTCTCTGTGGAGCTATGAAGAGCTTCATGAGAAGCTATCAAGAAAGTTTTCGGCGAAGCTAGAATTAGCTTCCGGCGAAGCTATAAGTTAGCTCTCTATGGAGTTATGAAGAGCTCCATGAGAAGCTATCAAGAAAGCTTCTGGTGATGCTAGAATTAGCTTTAGGTGAAGCTAGATTAGCTTCGAGCAAAGCTGTAAGTTAGCTTTTTATGGAGAGCTTCAAGGCGAATCTAGACAAACTTAGCCTCTCAAGCGAGGCTGTCCCTTTTGGCTTATGTGATGCTAAGTGTTGAGCTAACTTGCATCTCTGGCCTGCTTAGGTCTCTTCAAAGACGATCTTGGCTTACTGTCTGCTTCACCGGATCAGTAGAGTCCAAGTTGCTAATTTGTCCTCGGGAGATGGGAAAAAACTGGTCATCAGCTTGTCTGTAACTTGTCTTTGTAAATGCCGACTAGTTAGACATCGTTCAGACCGGTGTGGAAAGCTGTCTGAGAGTTTGTCTTTTTTGAGTGTCATAAGACCCCTTCAAAGTTTTCATAAATTCGCAATGGGATAGTTCGGATTCGAAATATTTTGAATTGCCTCAGGTGTTCAAAAGGGAAATCACTTACCAAGTAAAATTTCCTAAAGAAATTAGAACTTTGACTGAAAATTACTCAGAGGTTAGGAACATGATAAAATCAGTCTGAGTATGAGAACTCACTAGGGATAAAGGGAGCAGATCTAGGAATCCGCCTGTTCAGAGGTAAATGTGAACATAATAGGTTAGAAATCGCTAGAGAAGAGGGTTCGCTGTTCACAGGTGATAAACTGGACATAACAGCGAGAAAAGTCCCTACCGGACTAGAAAGTTAGATCTGGGTATCCGTCAGTTCAGAGGTGACAAACTGGACATAACTGATTAGGAATCACCAGACACAAAGCCTTGTCATTCATAGGTGACAGACTGGATATAACGACAAAGAATGGTGTGATTGGATATTCATCGGTTCAGAGGTGATGTACTGGACATAACCGATTGAAATTATCAAACAAGGAGTGTTTACTGTTCAGAGGTGACAAACTGGATATAACAGTAAACGAAAAGTGGAGACTTGGCTATCTGTCATTCAGAGGTGATTGACTGGACATGACCGATTAGAAATTACCAAACTCAGAAGTTTACTGTTCAGAGGTGACGAACTGGACATAACAGTAAACGAAAAGTTGAGACTTGGCTACTGTCGGTTCAGAGGTGATTGTCTGGACATGACCGATTGAGAAGCCACCAAGCTCAAATTTTGTCATTCAGAGGAGACGAACTGACATGATGACAAAATGAAGGTGAATCCGGATTTAGGGACCCGTCTATCAGAGGTGATAAACTGGACATGATAGACTAAGACACACTAAACTCTGAATCCACTACCAGAGGTAGTCACATTAATTTAGCAGCTACCCCACTAGGGACTGCAAAGGTGAATTGGATCTGGGCACCCGTCGGTCAGAGGTAATATGGACATGACCACCTAAGAGACACTAGATTTGCAATTCGCTATTAAGAGGTAGTCGTATTAACATGACAATAAGAACTCCGGCCCTGCGGGGATGGAGAACCAAGTTATGGATTCGTCTGTTCAGAGGTGATGAACTGGATATGACAGTTAGAGTACCATAAAAGGGGAGGGATCTAGGCATCCGTCGGTCAGAGGTATGGACATAACGATTAGAAGTTGCTAGACTCAAAACCCTGCCGTTCAGAGGTGGCGAACTGGACATAACGACAAAGGAGTAGTCCCTACTGACTGGAAGATGAGACTTGGTTATCTGTTGTTCAGAGGTAACATGGACATAAACGATTGAGAAACCACCAAGCTTAGATTTCTACCATTCAGAGGTGACAAGCTGGATATGACGGTAAAAGAAATAATTCCACTGAGGGAAATAAGACTTGATCATAAATTCCGTGGGGAAACTGACAGCCGGTTGAACACTGATTGCTGGCTTGGAGGAGAAGTTGTGGGGATTAGTGCTAAACAATAGTTAACGGAATGTACCATCACAGTTTGACACCCCGCCTGTCTCATTGGGATCGCGTGATATGAACTGGCTCTTCAGAGCAGAGTTTCCACTTGTTGCTCAGAAACCCGCAAGTTTGTATTACCTGGATCCAACTGATCCAATACGGAGACTCGGTGAAACTGAATGTTAGCCTGCTTGAGTTGAGAACCCTAGGCTTAGCCGTGACGACTTTCTTTTGGGCTATAGGCGAAGCTAGGATAGCTTCCCTGAAAGAGTAGCTTCGCAAGGTGAAGCTACTGCTTTAGCTCTGCCTTTGAGGCGAGCTTAGCTCTATTACGCGGAGTTCTTCCTGTGAGCGAGGCTGAAATAGCCTCGCTGTTAGCACTCAGTGGTGCTTCATTTTCAACTTCGCGGCTAAGGTCTTTAGCGCTTAGTGCTTTGGTTTTGTCGCCAGCGGCGAGCTAGCACTGCCCAGTAGTGCTGATGATGTAAGCGGGGCTGCAATAGCCTCGCTGTTAGCACAAAGTGCTTTAGCCCTAGCATTGCGACAGGCGTGCTTAGCTCTGTGAGGAGCTTAAATAGTCTTGCAGTCAGAGACTATTTTAACTTCGCAGGAAGCTGAATCAAGAGATTTATCTCTAGCCTCGCATGGGATTACAGTTTTGCAATCACATAGCATTTGCAAAAGCTATTTTAGGTTCACAAGGAACCTTTATAGCTTCGTACACAGTGTTAATTTGCTGGCGCGGGGCTATGTTAGTCTTTGCTGAGACTGTGCTAGACTCATATAGAGTCTGTTAGTCTCGTCTAAGGCTGTAATAGGCTTGCAGAGAGCCTTATTTGTCTCAACAAAGAGCTGCTTCCAAGAGTTAGCCAAAGGGGCTCTGGCTACGCTGACCTCCTTGCACAAATGTAGGGGGCTTGTGTTACCCCCAGAGAGAAGTTATCAAAACCTCTCTTGGTCAAAATGAATGACCAACATCTCAGCGATAGACCCGAAGCTCTGATCGTCGCATTTCGGCACTTGATTCTCAGCAGTGGAGAATGCTTTCCCCAGCGAGTCGCCATTTTGTTTTCCATTAATTGGGTAAGGGAAAACTTACAAAAAGGGTAGAGGAGGCGAAATTACAAGTATTTCTTTATAGAAAGAAAAAAGACAATTACAAGTAGCTCTCCTCTGAGATTTTTGGGAAAGTGTGTCGGTGGGAGTCGGATCAACACACGACCACTTTATCCCATTAACGATGCAAGCGATCGATCTTCGAATACTACTGCTTGGGAATTCTTTCTCGCCTGGTTTCAGAGATTTCTTGAGAGGGAGGAAGATCTTAGGATATTAACACCCTGAATGATCCTTGTAGGATTAGAGAAGTGATTCTCTGAATTCTTGAAAGCGAGAGAGTAGAACTCTTTTGGCTTATGCTTTGAAGAGACCAAAGATGCCTATGCTTTTCAAAGCTTTTCTTGGACTGAATTTCTTCAAGACCGTGAACCTATTGGACTTGAATCTTTTCAAGACCCTCAGCCTAGCCTACTAGTGGGCTATTTAGCCTCTCAGGCGAGGCTATCCCTTTTGGCTCATGCGATGCTAAATGTTGAGCTAACTTCGCATCTTAGGCCTGCTTAGGTCTCTTCAAAGACAATCTTGGCTTGCTGTCTACTTTACTGATCAGTAGAGTCCAAGTCGCTGATTTGTCCCTCAGAGATGGGCAAAAATGGTCATCAGCTTGTCTCTGACTTGTCTTTTATAAATGCTGACAAGTTAGACGTCGTTCATACCAGCTGGAAAGCTGTCTGAGAGTTTATCTTTTTTGAGTGTCAACAATGTCTAAACCATTTTAAAAGCGTTCAAATACCATATTTTAGCTCTTTAATTTATTACAGTGTGTAGGCAATCAAAGCAGAAAATTGGCAGCAGAATATAATAATATATGCAACTTGCAAAGTCCTTGCAAAAGACAAAATACAATTGCCACAAAATTGCCGCGCTGTCGCGGCTTTGCTTTGATTTCCGCGGCAAGGTTCTAGAAGCAAACTTTCTGCTTTCTAGAGCAGACAGAGGCAAGCAAGGGTGGCCTTTGCAATGCAAAAAATCTGTAAAAATTGCCCTGCACATCAAAACAGAGAAGAAAATGTTAACAAAAACGTGAAATCAAAACCATTCCCATCCCTTGCAACGGCGCCAAAAATCTGATCGGGGTGAAACCAGCACTTGAAAATGTATGTTTATGAAATTAATGAAAAGTTTGTGCGTGCTAATGTTCCCTCGATACTTCGTTTAAGCATTGGCTCATCGGGTCGAATCCACAGGGACGGAAGGCAATAAAAGCATTAAGAGTTTTTATTCACGTGTTATTTAACTTTTTGTAAAAGAATGAGAAAAAAGAAAAGAAAAGAAATCTTGAAGTGATAGGTGAGAAGAAGGCGATGAAAGCGATGTGAAAATAAAAGAGAAGTGGTTTGAAAAATAAAATAGAAAAGAAGATGAAGCTGGTGGAAATGAAAATGAAAGCAAAGGTGAACTAAGAGGATGGTAAAAACAACGATAGAAAAAATGATAAAAGATTTTGGAATTAGTTTTTAAAACAAGATAAAAGAAAACTCATGACTACTAACTACTAATTGATCCACTAACCATACAAATCTCTTGGTGATAGTTGCCTCACATGGATCCTTGGCCATCACTAATCCTTAACTACAAGAGATGATACAGAGCATGGCCGTAAGATTGTTCTTCTACATTCAAACAATACATCCATACCACATAAAAAGTTGCAAGCTACTATTAAATCATCAAAATCGGTTAAAGGTGAGCATGAAATAAAGAAGACATTGCAAGTTAGCAAGTTAGTAGGTTAGGTTTTAGAAAATGTTAGAATGTTAGAATCCATCATCATGAGACGTTTCAGGTCTCTACAGGGGTTTTTATAGGCAAAGGAAGGTTCTTGGAGACGAGAAAAGGCCACGTGTCGAAGATCGACACGTGGCCCCACTACATTGCTGCGGAAACGCGGCAATTACCGCGTTTTCACGGCAAAACCAGAGAATTAAATCCCTGTTTTGGCGAGCATGTTCCCGTCGCTTATAGTACCTTTTTGGTATACTTGGATTCTAATATTTTCGTCCAAATATTCGTCTGATGTGCGCAAGTATCTAGATTCAATGCATGTTCTAGAAGCTCCCTTACTTGGCCTCCAAGAAATCAGGATTTAATTACTCGAAAATCGGTTTAATTAAGCTCTTATTACCCTTTTGGTCTCCTTGTCTTGATTATCTGCAAGAGTGACAAAAATACGATTTAGACTGACATTTTATTTATAAATCAGTAGGGAAATGCGATATAATAATGTAAAACTGTAAATTAATCAGGAAGGTCCCGAAATTAAGAGTCACCATGTTGGCGGTGACTTTCTTTTATTCTGACTTGAGAGTCAGAACTTCAGCATCCACCAATGCTTGATTCTTGTCCTTGAGAACAAAGCATCTGCTGGCAGGGTGATTCACCACCTTATGAAAGAGGCAGTAATTAGGATCACTTATACGCCCTACTTCATTAGGTCGCCAAACTTTACCCTTGTGAAACTAATGAAAGATCGTCATCACATGTTCATCTTTGGAGTACACCTTTGGCGAGAATTTGAATTCCTGATTGCCATTAGTGCTGCTCTTCTGCTTTGGTTAAGCTGCCCCTGATAGCTCAATGGCCATCGTTTCCTTTCCCTTTGATTGGAAAGATTGGGCTGCATTACGCCCCTTGTGTTGACCCCCATTTATTCTTAGGCACTGAGGGTTCAAACTTCTTAGCCGATTTCTCGGCTATCTCAGCTTCTTCCACAAGATCCTTCCATGTATGAGCTTTGACAGCTCTCATATGTATTTTCACTCTGTCGAGGAAAATATGCCAGCATGTTTGGAGTAATATGGGCAATAGCATACCAGCGGGGCACATAAGAGAAGGGTTACGGAACCTCTCAACGTATTCTCGCACAGATTCTCCTCCTTTCTGAACGATTTAGAGGAGCTTGTTCATAGTCTCCTCAGTGTCGTCCTCATAGAATCGAGAGAGGAACCGAATTTCTAGGTCAATCTAAGAATTAATGGAGCTACTGGGCAGGCTCCTGAACCAATCAAAGGCTACCCTCTTAAGGGTACCGATAAATAGTCTGGCCATGATGGCATCATTACCTTTACATTATTGATTTGAGACAAAAGTAATAGATATGCTGATTGGGTGAGTTCTTGTCATCGTACGCATGCAACACAGGTGGCTTGAACTTTGGTGGGTATGGTACTGAATCCCATTCCAGTGGGTAAGGACGAGTCATCCCTACCTTCTTCAATTTATCCCTCTGAGTTAAGGATGCAATCTGAGCTTGGATGCCTTTAATAACCTTGGTATCGATTGAGGATCTTTTCTTCGACTTCTCTGTCTTAAGATGTTCATCATTGTTATGCTCTCTTCATCGCGATTTGCTGATTAAAAAGTGAAAGTGATAAGAATTACTATGTAGCTTTGGGCTAACGGGTCGTGTCCACGAGGAGGAATGTGATAGAAGCTTTTCGGTATTTTTGTTTAGTAACAAAGAATGGAGTTGGTTTCTTTCTTTTTTTTCGTAAATTGAAAAAGTGAATGGAGAGAAGGGAAATGATTAAAAGAAAAATTCCAAACTTAGGGAAGGTTTGGAAAAGGTGATTTTGAAAGGCTTGAAGAATGATTTGTTATTTTTAATATAGGAAGAAGATCTGGGCTCACTATCTCACTACTCAATGATATGTTCTTCTCTTGAAATTTTAGTACCTCAACTTGATCATAGGCAAAAACTTAAGATTGAGTTTAGAAAATTTTAAGCAAAACAAATAAGATAATTTGAAAAAGTTAACTTTTTCTTTAAGAAACCATCTTGAATTGAATGTCAAATCATCAAGTATTTCAAGCATGAAATAAAAACAAGTTCAAGAGATGTTTTAAAAGAAGTAGAAGTTTAGAAATTCAACCCCATCCTCATGTGCCTTCAAGAACACTTTCAAAGAAGAATGGCTTAGTTTAGGCATGCATATGATTCCATTGGGTCTTTACATAAAAATCATTTAAAAAGAAGAGGGATTGAAGAGAGGAACAATAGTGAGCCCAGAAAACAAATTTAGCTACTCATCGAAGATGAAAAACAATACGTGTAAATAAAACAAGACATACCCGTGAATTGGAGTGGAAAAAGAGAAAGCTTGATCCTTTTATTGATGTCACTTCAATCTTCAGATTACAATCACTCTATTCCTCTCTCTCGCTAGTATTTGAACTGAACTACAAATTATAAAACAGAGATGCAACTTCTATACTACCTAACAAAGAGCCCAAACCTAAAAACAAAGAGAAAACCTAAACTAATTTCCGGTCCCTTTTTCACTGAAAAATATAGTATTTATAGGCAAAAACTAAACGGGGGAGATCATACAAAGATAGGGGGACCAAACGCTCCCCAACAAAATCTAACAAGTCGCAGAAATGTGGCTTTGGCCGCGTGGCCAGGTGGCCACACCCAGGGGGTACACCTTCTTGCTTTGTTGTCTGACTTTATCTCCTACTGGTTTTCCCCGTTTCAGCTTCAGGATTTGACGAAACAGCCTTTGATCTTTGGCTTCAACTACTTGATTTGAAAAGATTCATTTTAATCAGTTTTCAACCTCTCTGATTTGCCATAACCTGCCCTAATTTCCTGGGTTCGAATTAATTCTGAATTAAATCAGAATTTGATGGGTTTTTGGGCTCGTTTCTCTTTCCTATCCTTTAGCAATGGGCCTGCTTTTATAAAGAAAAATAGGACTTATTAATACAATTTATTTAGATAATAAAAATGGTAATGTGACAATTAATATGCAATATATGTGACCGATCACGCCCCCACACTTACCTTTTGCTCGCCCTCGAGCAAAACATCAAAACTAATCCTAATCAATTATTAGACCACTTTCGCATGTCACTCGATTGCACTGAGCATGTGCAATAAGCCGTTAAACCTCTAGTTACCCCCTTGAAGACGAGTTTTGTCTCGTGAGGGTTTTCAGCGGATTGCACCCACAAAATCCATAAGGAGAAAAAAAATATTAGTATTTTTAAAAAGTATTTTGAAAGGAAAAAATATTTGAAGTATATTTGTAAGAGTTTAAGTAATCTATAAGTTATAGGAATATCAAACTTTTCATTCTTAAACTTAGTCTCTATTCAAAAACATGTCATCAATTAAAGTAAGGAGTCAAATTGTATTTTTCATCTAGTATATTACTTTACTCTGAGTCATATGCACCATCGTGATCATAAAGTTTGACTAAGAGTTCTTTAACATTATCTCCTATGCCTTATTTATATTATTTTGGTGGTATTTATTCCTCAATTCTATTAGGTTTTCTAATCTTCCACGTAACGAGCCTTTAGTCGGTTACACCCAGACCGGACAGTCTTAGGGCACCAGGTGAGAAAACACCCATAAGGACTTAAACACTCGAGCAGACAAGGCTACGAAACCAAGGTTTTTATTTATAAAATGTACCCTTTTAGGCATGAATACTTATGCTTCATGAGGCACAAATACCCTGCTCAATCAGAGAATATATATATATATATATATATAATATATATATATATATATATATATATATATATATATATATATATATATATATATATATATATATATATATATATATATATATATATATATATTTCAAACTCATCTAATTATCTTTTGCATAAATATCAAGGCTTGCTTAGGCCAAAGCACCTAGCTATTCAAACTCATCTAATTATCTTTTGCATAAATACCAAGGCTTACTTAGGCCAAAGCACCTAGCTAATCAGTAATTAGATTTGCATATATATATATATATATATATATATATATATATATATATATATATATATATATATATACACACATATATATATATATTTTATTTTTATAAGGCATAAGAATTTTTGTCTTTGAACCCTATGTGTGTAAGTGTATAAAGTGTGCAATTTCTTCAAAGTAAAGATCAAGACTAAATTACTTTCATCAATTTTCTTCCTAACCCTGAAAATCAAACAAGTTATCTTATTTTGATCAAGTATAAGAAATCCTAATTATGATTTTTCTATTCCTTAATTGACTTAATTTCTTACAAAAAATATATCAAAATATTGTTCTACCTTTCAAAAAGTTTATATATATATATATATATATATATATATATATATATATATATATATATATATATATCTTTTTTCCATTTTTTTAGTTATATTAATCATGTTAGAGCTCTCGCCCACACTTATCTCATGCATTGTCCCCAATGTACGAAAGAAATGTATAGATGCATGAAATAAAATGGAAAAGTGGAAAGTTACCGATACACTGGGTTGAAAAGATCCATAGCCGTTTCATTTGCCGGCACCGATTCCAAAAAAGGTTTAAGGCGTTGATCATTTACCCTATAGTCATTTCCATTCTTGGTGTCACTGATCTCTGGAGCACCATGTGGAAACACAGTTTTGACAACGAATGACCCAGTTCATCTTGATTTTAATTTTTCTGGAAAAAGATGAAACCTAGAATTATAGAGTAAGACTTTTTGTCCAGGGACAAAAGTTTTTCTTATGATGTGTTTATCATGAAAAATCTTAATTCTATCTTTAGTGATCTTAGTATTTTCATAGGCCTCATTTCTCAACTCCTCTAATTTGAAAATTTATAATTTTGAAGGTCACCAGCCTTAGTCAAGTCAAAATTCAACTACTTGATTGCCCATAAGGCCCGGTGCTCTAACTCAACGGGTAGGTGGCAAGCCTTCCCAAAGACTAACCTATACGAAAACATCTCAAGAATCAACTTGAAAGTGGTCCTATAGGCCCATAGGGTGTCTACAAGTTTGGTGGACCAATCTTTCCGATTTTGGTTCACAGTCTTCTCCAAAATAAGCTTGATTTGTCTATTGGAGATCTCAACCTGCCGCTGGTTTGAGGATGATATGGTGTGGACAACTTTTGAGTTATGGCATACTTTCACATAAGAGCTTCAAAGGATCTATTGCAAAAGTGAGAACCATTATCACTGATGATGGCACGAGGGATTCTGAAGCGTAAGAAAATGTTCTCTTTTAAAAATTTTATGACAACTTTGTTATCATTAGTTCTGCTAGGAATGGCTTCTACCCACTTGGACAAATATTCCACAGCAACCAATATGTATTGGTTTCCAAATGAGTTAAGAAATGGACCTATAAAGTCGTTGCCCAAACATCAAAGAGTTCTATTTCTAGAATTGGGCTGAGGGGGCATCATATCTCGTTTTGAGATCCTTTCCACCATCTGGCATCTAGGGCACGTCTCGCAAAATTCATAAGCATCTTTGAACAAAGTGGGCCAATAGAACCCACTTTGTAGCACTTTTTCAAAAGTCGTGTGGGGACCAAAGTATCCACCGCATGCAAGTTCGTGACAAAAGGATAAAATACTCTTAATCTCTTTATCGGGAATGCATCTCCTAATAATTTGGTCAGAACAGTACTTAAAAAGATACGATTCCTCCCAAAAGAAATACCGGACTTAAGATAAAAACCGATATATATCGTTTTTTGGACCAATGAGACGGAGTTTGGTTAGTGACTAAGTAATTCACTATATCAGCAAATTAAGAATCCCTAAAGATAGCTAAGAGATTTCATCAGAAAAGTCCTCATTTATGGGCAATTCATTGCATGGAGAATTTAGAATTCGTGAGAGATGGTCAGCAATGACATTTTCTACGCCTTTCTTATCTCGAATCTCGAGATCAAATTCTTGAAGAAGGAGGATCCAACGAATGAGTCGGGCCTTAACATCCTTCTTCATCATGAGGTACCTAAGCGCAGAATGATCGGTGAAAATGGTAGTTTTGGACCCTTGTAGGTAGGGACGAAATTTCTCTAAGGCAAACACTACTGCCAAGAATTCTTTTTCAGTAGTAGTGTAGTTCAATTAAGCATCACTGAGGGTCCTACTAGAGTAGTAAACCACGTGCTGCTTGTTATCTATGCGCTGTCTTAGGATAATGCCTATGGTAAAATCAGAATCGACACACATGATTTCGAACAGCTTAGACCAATCCAGTGCAGATATAATTGGTGCTGAAATAAGTTCTATCTCTTAAGCTTCTCTCAAGAATTCATACATTCAGCATCGAAAGTGAAGGACACGTCCTTGGTTAACAGATTAGTTAAGGGTCTAACAATCTTGCTAAAATCCTTGATAAATCTTTGGTAAAAACTGGCGTGTCCTAAGGAGGATCGAATATCCTTCACGCATTTGGGCATGAGAAGCTTTGCAATAATCTCAATCTGGCTCTATCCACTTTAATTCCTTCCTTGGAGATTTCATGACCTAAGACAATTCCATGTTTTACCATGAAGTGGCATTTCTCCCAATTCAGTGTCAGATTTTTCTCAGCACAATGTTAGAGGACAAGTTCTAAATAGTGGGACATTGAGTGAATGAATCTCCGTTGATAGAGAAATCATCCATGAAGATTTCTAAGAATCGTTCTACCATATCAGAAAAAAGACTCAACATGCAACGTTAAAATTTTGCTACGGCATTGCACAAGCCGAAAGGCATTCGACTATAAGCAAATGTCCCAAATGGACATGTGAACGTAGTCTTTTCTTGGTCCTCAGGAGCAATAGGAATCTGATTATACCCCGAGTAACCGTCCAAGAAACAGTAATACTCGTGGCCTGCCAAATGTTCAAGCATTTGATAAATGAAGGAGAGTGAAAAATGGTCCTTATGAGTTGCAGCATTAAGCTTCCTATAGTCAATGCAAACTCAGATCTTCGTGGGAAGTCGAGTTTGGACCAACTCTTTATTCTCATTTTCCACTACGGTGATACCAGATTTCTTTGGAACCGCATGGACAGGACTGACCTATTGGCTATCAGAAATGGGATATATTATCCCATTGTCTAAGAGTTTCATAATTTCAGCATGAACATCCTCTTGTATTATCAGGTTTAACCTACGCTGCGGGGCTAGGTGTGGCATCTTCATTGAGATGAATGTGATATTGAACTATGATTGGACTCAATCCCTTTATATCGGTCATAGTCCAACCAATGGCTTCCCTATGTTTTCTTAGAATTGCTTTAAGATCTTCTTCTTGCCCGTCGTTTAAATGGGAGGCAATGATGATAGGAGTCTCTTGTTCGCATAGATAGACGTACTTGAGATGCGCAGGTAAGGCTTTTAATTCTAATAAAGAAAAGGGCTCACTGGAAGGATGAGTCAAATTTGTTGGCTCCATATTTGGTAAAATAGGGTTCCTAATTCACCGTAGACTCAACAACCTGATCAAGATTAAAGTCGTCAGACTCTAACCCGAAGTCACACTCAGTTTCTAGTTCCAATTCTTCCCTGTGTTCATTTGTTAAGTTCTCAATGAGGTTGACTTCAAATGTTTGGTCCTCAACATGACCGGGTTGTTTTCCTAGGTTGAAGACAATGACTTCTCTAGTCATGTCCCCAAAGGTTAACCTCATGGACCCATTCCTACAATTAATGATGGCATGGGCAATAGTAAGGAATGGTCACCCTAGGATAACAGTAGTTTGAGCCCTAGGATTGGACACAGGTTGTGTCTCTAGAACTATGAAATCAAAAGGGTAAATAAACTCTCCGACCCGGATAAGGACATCATTAATTTCTCCTTTTGGAACTTTCACTGAACGGTCAGCCAGTTGGATAGTGACTCGAGTTGGATTAAGATTGCCCAAATCGAGTTGTTGATAAACTGAGAATGGGAGCAAGTTGATACTTGCCCCAAGTCAAGAAGTGCACGACTAATCTCGGCTTGTCCTATGGTGCAGGCAATGATGGGATAACCTGGATCCTTATACTTGACAGGGATCGGATCCGATAGTAGCTCCTAATGTTAGTGGCAAAGAAGACCTTTTTGGGTACATTAGTCTTTCTCTTCTTAGTGCACATGTCCTTAAAAAACATAGCATAAGATGGGACTTGTTGGATGGCATCAAGAAGTGGCACATTTATCTTCACTTGATTGAAGATCTCAATTATCTTATCCATGTGTAGATTTTTCTTGTTATTTTTTAGCCTATTAGGAAATGGTACTATAGGCAAGTGCACCTGACTGGCTGACTTGTCTATTTTAGATTCATCAGATTTGAAAGAATTGGGATTAGATGAAGTGGATGCTTGATTGTTGTTGCGCTGAATGGGATTAGATGGTGTTGACACTTGATTATCAACTTTCTTTCCGACCTCAATGTCTGAACAATATTACATTGATTCAATGGTTGATCCTCAGCTAATGAGCTTGTTGAGAATTTCTAAGATTCATTATTGACTGACTAGGCAAGGTACCCTTTTGTCTCTCAGTCCGTGGAGTGGCTAATTGGCTCTTTTGAACCTCTAACTTATGTATAGTTTCCATGAGAGAATCTTAGTTCTTCATGTATTTTCCATATTTTTCTCAAAGTCAGTCATTCTCCTTTCTAGTTGAGGATTCTGGAAGGAAGATTGTGGAGCTTGGTTGGGAAAGTTTTGTTCATAGTTTAAAAAGTTAGGTGGATGGTTGGGAGAATTACGATAGAAATTAGAAAAGTTGGGTTGATGATTGGAAGAATTATTGGCATGATGAAAGTGGCTTGTATGATTTGACCATGAATGGTCATTGGTATTTTGGCTCCATGAGAAATTCGGGTGATTTCTCCAACCAAGATTGTACGTTGGTGTATAAGGATTATTGTTCGGCCTTGAAAAGGCCTCATTCATCAGTTCTAAAAAATGTTGTTGAGTTTGAAACATAGGACACTCCTCAAACACATGATTCATGGCTTGACAGTAAGTATAGCCCGGAGTTGAAAATTAGTTTGGGCTGACTTGATTGACTGGACTTGGTTACTTAGTTTCTAAAGCTTCCAGTCTTCTCGCTAGGTTAGCAAACTTAACCTCTTAGCAATGAATGATTCAATAGAATGGAGACCTCCTTTTGAAGAGATGGAGTTTGATTTCCTCTAGGTTTCACTAGTAGGTTCCCATTGGATGTTCTTTTCAGCTAGATTGTCATATAATTTCATCCTTCATTCTCATCCTTCTGCAAGAATCCCCCTTGGCATATGCTTTCTAAGAGGGTCTTGATAGAATAATTTAAACCGTCATAAAGAATTTGGCATTGTCGCCATTTCTCTATTGCATGAAAAGGACATTGGACAAGGAGGTCTTTAAAATGTTCAAAGTACCTCCAAAACGGTTCACTAGGTTCTTACTTGAATTGCATGATGTTCTTCCTAATGAGAGCGGTCTTATAAATTGGATAGAATTTCTTCAAGAAGACCTTGATGAAACCATCCCAAGATGTGATGGAGCCGGCCGCTAAGCTGCAAAGCCATTTCTTGGCTAAGTCCTTAAGAGCGAAAGGGACAAATCTCAACCTAATAGCATTATCTACAAGGTGTGAGATTTTCATCATAAGACATACTTCCTCAAATTCTCTTATGAAGAAATAAGCATCTTCGGGCTCTAAGCCATAAAACTTGGGGAGTGTGTTGATGAACTGAGGTTTGAGCTCAAAATTGTATTCACCAATCGATAGAAGTTGGATGCAAAATGGAAGTGAGGTTCTAATGTGATAGAACCTATCCTGCAAAGATGTCGGTTGAGCCATAACTGGATCTGGTCTTCGTTCAAACTTGGGTGGTGATGTGTTTCTAGTTAACCTGAATTAAGGTCTCTTGACGACACTTGCATACACAAACACAATCACAAATAAGTTCACCAATAGTCAACAAGAGAAAACAACCACGCCTAGTCTAAGGTAACCTTAACCTAGACAACTTCTAACTGGTTGATTGTCCACAGGAGGTATAATGCAGACTGTGACCACAAGCTAATCAGTCAGGTTAGGATAAGATTGGTGGGAGGTATCCGTGCAAAAGCGACGGGCCTAATTAAGCCAAACCACCAGCCTTCAAGGTTTCACCCTCAATCCCTTTCCTAAACACTGATTTGGCAGGAGTCAAATTCTAACACCTTCCCCGTTAGGATAATCTCGTAGTGAGTTCGAGATGTCCCTAAGGCCAACGTCTATCAGATTTTGCTTAGGCTTAGGTTGTGCGTACTTGGAGATGGTTTGTGGGCTAGGGAAGGGTAATGACTTCACCACCTTATCTTGAATTGGGTTTTGCCCTTAGAATTGATTGTGCAAAGTGTGCGAGATATAGAAAAGTAACATTCAAATGTAAGTATCACCCAAGAATGATTCCTAAAGTATATGCTATGAATACGTACCTTGTCTCCAGCTATCTTCAACAGTAACTGTAAAATAAACGTAATTAGAAAAATGCCTAGAATGCAAATCTAAATATTTTTTAAACAATTAATAATCACTTAGATTACTGTTGGATTAAAAATCAGGAATTATGAATATCAGATATAGCAAGAATTATAACACAAAAACTTTATTTTTGCAAGCAATATGTCCTGCAAAAAAAGTTCTTAGTAGTCTAACAAAAATTTCAACTTTTGCACTGCAATTTCTTAAAATTATGTTTCCTACTTTCGAGAGTAGGAGCACAGAATAACAAATCTTCTGCAAATCTTGAATGCTAAATCTGAATCTTGACGTCCCTAAAACAAGACACCAAACTTGTTAGAAAAAACTGCAAATCTTGAATGCTAAATCTGAATCTTGACGTCCCTAAAATAAGACACCAAACTTGTTAGAAAATAATTACACTGTTCCCTCCCCGAACACGACGCCAAAAATTGATTAAAAAATTAAAGTGATAAGAATTACCGTGTAGCTTTGGGCTAACGGGTCTTATCCACGAGGGGGAATGCGATAGAAGATTTTCGATGTTTTTGTTTAGTAACAAAGAATGGAGTTGGTATCTTTCTTTCTTTCTTTTTTAATAAATTGAAAAAGAGAATGGAGAGAAGGGAAATGATTAAAAGAAAATTCCAAACTTAGAGAAAGTTTTGAAAAAGGTAATTTTGAAAAGCTTGAAGAGTGATTTGTTGTTTTTAATATAGGAAGAAGATCTGGGCTCACTATCTCACTACTCAACGATGTGCTCTTCTCTTGAAATTTTTAGTGTCTCAACTTGATCACAGGAAAAAATTTAAGCTTGAGTTTAGAAAGTTTTAAGTAAAGCAAATAAGATAGTTTGAAAAAGTTAACTCTTTTCTTTAAGAAACCATCTTTAATTGAATGTTAAATCATCACGTATTTCAAGCATGAAATAAAAATAAGTTCAAGAGATATTTTAAAGAAGTAGAAGTTTAGAAATCTAACCCCATCCTCATGTGCCTTCAAGAACACTTTCAAAGAAGAAAGGCTTAGTTTAGGCATGCATATGATTCCATTGTGTCTTTACATAAAAATCATTCAAAAAGAAGAGGGATCGAAGAGAGGAACAATAGTGAGCCCAGAAAACGAATTTAGTTACTCATGGAAGTTGAAAAACAATACATGTAACACCCCACTTCCGGAATACGCACTTAGTTGCGTATTCGGATTTCTCGATCGTATTTTTCGATTTACTTCCTGTATTTGTTTTGTATTATGAATTCTTTATATGATCGTTTTGCCTTGGATTTGGATTCGTGGACTCGGAGTCAGCCCTAGTCTGAACCGAGAACCCGATCCTAGTAAATTGCTCGATTTGGTCTTTCCGGTAATCCGATTTGACCGATTTCAGTTTAAACATCATTTTCTATTATTTAAGATTTTCTGTGATTTTCTGGAATTTTCCTTAATTAAAATGAAAATCTTCAAAACCGGTGTCGACCAGCACCGCTGACCGACTTCTGGATTTTTAATTTACAAATGGAGTCAAATTTTGAGAAACCGTTTTCACATATTTTTTAGAATAATATTTACTATCTTAATTCATTTTTGGGACATTTTCATAATTTATCAGATTTCTGCCAGATTTGGTGTCGACCGATATTGGCGGCCGATTCCAAGATTTTTAATTTCAAAACAATAAAGAATTTTTTAAAACGGCTTTCACCATGAGTCTTAGAATAATATTCTTGATTTTTGAGAATTTTGCGGGTCGTTCCGAGATACTTGATTTCGGGACGATTTCGGTATTTTTCCGAAAGTTTTCCGCATCCGCAACTGAATCCCGGGAATCCGCCACTATAATTATTTTCACTTTTCTTCCAAGAAAATATCTTCCTCTTTTCATTTTCTTTTCCTTTTTCCTTTTTCTTTCCTTCTTTTTCCTTCCACCAAATTCTCCATTTTTCCACAAAAAATATCTTCTCCAAAATATCTCCTCCACCAAAATATCTTCTCCAAAAATATCCCAAAACACTCAAACACCTCTCCCATCATCATGGCCGGCCAAAGAGAGTCACCTCACCCCCATTTTACAAATAACCCCCCCTCTTTTACATTTTTACATCACCTTCACAAAATCCAATTCCTATATAAACCTTTCCTTCTTCATTTCACTTCATTTTCTCTTCACCTTCACCAAAACTCTAAACACCACCAACTCCTCCTTCATCTCCTCCACAACAACAACCACTACAACTTCATCATCTCCCTACCTTCATCTTCTTCCTCCTCCATCTCCATATAAACCACCACAACTTCAACAACTCCACCAAAGCTTCCACCTTCTCCTTTACCTTCTCCAAAAATACCACCACCATCAAAATCCTCCACAAAGCCACCATCACCACATCATCTTGTGAAGGCCGGCGACCTCCTTTGGATTGGGGCCGAGCACTTCTTCGTCGGTAACCTCTCCGGTGATAATTCCGGTAATCGTCTACGATTATTCCGGTAATCATTTCGGTGACAATTGCAACAACAACCCCACCACCAAGATATCACTTTCCCTCCTCTCTGTTTGTTTCCTGACGCGGATCTCAAACCCCGCGTCTAGGCAATTTCCTAACGCAATCCGCGCGTTCTTTTATTGACGCGGCGCAGAACCCATGTCCGCGTCTGTGTTCTTCTTGTATAAACGCGACGCGGACCAACGACCGCGTCTGCTTTTTCCTCGCGTCCTGATTTAAACGCGGGTCTCGAACCCCGCGTTTGTGGCTCCTACGCAACGTGATTCCCGCGTCTGCTATCTCGCGTCTGCTATTCTCGCGACGCGATCCTCGCGTCTGTGATTTCCGCGTTTGCTATTCCGGCGTCTGCCATTCCTGCGACACGAACCCCGCGTCTCACTTCCTCAAACCGCGTCTCCCTGTACACTCTTTCCGTCCATAATTATGGCGCGTCCCGAGTTCAGTGGATTTCGGACCCTTCGGCATATCTGGTGATTTAGGCGAGTGTCCTCGCTCTCGCCTCCATTTGGGTTTTCCCGCTTCGTCGGGTCGACATGTGTTTTACTCCATGCTTTCATGTATTATGTATTAGGCTGGGACCCTTTATTTGTGTATGGCCGAGTGCCAATATCTGGACATGTATTGCTCTGTGACGAATGCTTGTACTATTATTCTTGTTCATGTGGTACTAACATTGCAGGTCTTTCCATGATTCAGCCTCCGGTCACTCACTATCAGTGAGTTGAGACCGTCAGGTCCTTCAGCTCTTCAGCCTCCGGTCACTCACTATCAGTGAGTTGAGACCGTCAGGTCCCTTGGCTCAGCTTGGTTATACTCCGCAACTACTTTACTACTTGCCATGCTATATGTGATACCCGATACCAGTTCTTACCGTGTTATGCCTGACACATGATACTCGAGACCAATACTTGACATACTACTACTTGACACTAACTCATGTATACCACCTGTCATGAACACTTGGTATTGACCTGATGGACCTGATACCTGTTATGAATAACTCTCTACTCTTGACTTGTGATTATCATGTTTACGGGAATCCTGCCTTGTTATCCTGAATGGAACTAAGTGCCATACGGAACAAAGTGTCACACCACACACGTGGTGGGCGCCACCTCTTGAATCTGTGGGGGCCACCTCTAGAATCCATCCCCTCAGAACAAAGTGCCACACCACACATGTGGTGGGGGCCACCTCTTGAATCTGTGGGGGCCACCTCTTGAATCTGTAGGGCCATTTCCTGTCATGACCAGTTATTCCCGTAATCTGATAATATTGATAAGCCATAAAAAGGACAACTTGCACGGGGAATGGGAGGAAGTGATGGATGCCGGTATGATGCCTTACTTATAGTAGTGGAATACCTGAACTGACGATTCGTGTTAGAGGGATTTAAGGCCCTCAGAAGATGCGTGTTAGGGGGATTTAAGGCCCTCAAGCTGGTCCCGGGCGTACGGGAACTACTATAAGAAGAGCTATCAGTCCTTCATCAGCTTCCATTAACAACCTCGGCTTGCTTATATATGGATGTATGTGTGTTGAGATGTACACCAGGACACATACCTAGATATATGGGTCAGACGAGTAATAATAATAAAAGATGCCAGCTACGTATCCTGTTATGCCTGTTATGAACTCCCGTTATGCTTGTTATGATTCCTGATATGCCTGTTATGTATTCCTGTTATGACCATTTGTTGTGCTGTTCTGTAACCCAGGTTGTACGCGCTTGGATTACGGTAACATGAGGTAAAGGTATATAGATGAGGGTTTCCTTGTTTGGATTATTCCTTCGATGTACTAATCTCATGAAGCCGTGACCTAAGCTTGTACAATCGGTTTTGCTCGTAATCAGGTTTTACATCGGATTTCCTGTTTTATGATGATTATGTTATACATGTTCATACCTGCTACACTTGTATTCTAACCCTCCTGTCTTCTGTACTTGACATCATTGGTTATACATACTTGTGCTCATCCTGGTTCGCCATCTGGCATTTGTATCACCACTCGCCTGGGGAGTTTCATCTGACTCCCCTGGATTCTCATGTCCAGGTTTTGGAGCTTGGAGCGTGTGGATCCTCCCTATTGCTGATCAGAGAAACGCAACGGTAGAGTGGATCCCCAGCGGACCATCCGAAGCTCCATCCTTCCAGGCCCCCTGTGTGCCTCTCGAGTTTTCCTTTAGTAAACTCGTGAGTGCCTTTTTACTGTTTACTCTTGTACTTCCCTTGTAATCTCGCAATTGCGCCTATCAGGTGATGCAATATTTTTGTAATATCGGATCACCTCTGGTGATAACTCTGTGACTGTACTCATGTGTTGGAATGTATAATGCACCACTTGCTTCCGCACTCTGATTCTTGCCTGTACTGATGCTTAGCGTATATACGTGAGGGTATTTCTGACCTGCGTATATACGTTGCAGTGACGTCCCCGTACCCGCAGGATCGGGGCGTACAGGGTGGTATCAGAGCTTAGGCTCTCACCTCCTCAGTACGTCCAGATGGCAAATTAATGGTAATGAAATTGCAACTGGAATGCATGAGTCCTGGTTATACAATCCAACTACAAGTGCAGAGTTATCTCTCTCTTTCTTCTGATCCATTCCTTGTATCCTGAGACCCTTCAATCTTTTCCCTTCCAGTTTCTTCTTGTTACCTACTCCAACCAACTCAAATATGGAAAGACGGGGAACACGCAATGGTCCTAGTACCTCTCAAGATGGACCCAACAGAGACAGTGATGGTATGATAAGAATACTTCAAGGGATGATGCAGAGTCAACAACAGCAGACAGAGCTTCTGCGTCAAGGACTGTTAGTTGCACCTCGAGAGCAGAGGCCAGGCAATGTGTCAGACTTCAGGAGATTACAGCCGGCAATCTTTTCGGGAACGGAGAAGCCTCTGGATGCAGAACAGTGGCTGATAGACACAACAGATCTTTTGAAGGCGGCCCGAGTTCCTGATGAGAACCAAGTTGAAGTGGCCAAGATACAACTGAGAGATGTGGCCAGAACCTGGTGGTTGGCAGAAGAAGCAACACTGGAGAAACCCATCACATGGGACCAATTCTCAAAGGGGTTCTATGAGAGATTCTTCCCTGCAACAGCTCAGAAGGAAATGGAAGAACAATTTATCCGCCTGCAGCAACGCAATCGGACAGTGGATGAATATGCTGCCGAATTCTTGAGGCTTAGCAGGTTTGCACCCTACACGGTGACAGACGAAGAAAAACGGGCTAGCCGATTTCAGCAAGGGCTGAAGATGGATGTCCAGATGTTTCTTATTCCTCAACAGCTGAAGACTTACTCCCAAGTTCTCTCCATTGCCCGCGAAGTAGAACGAGGACTGGAGAAGAAGAGTGAGAACCAAGTGCCGAACAAGTCAGGGAAGAGGCCTTTTCAATTGATGAATGAGGAAGAAGCAGCTAGGACAACCCATGGTCCGATGGTCAAGCGACCATTCCAACCTCCTCTCCCTCAGATCATATGCAATTTCTGCCACAAGCCTGGACATTATAGGAAAGACTGTCGGATGGCCAATGGATTATGCTTAGCATGTGGGACCGGAAGTCACGCAATAAGGGATTGCCCGTTCAGAAGGTTAGGAAATGTGGTACCAGTCAGACCAGCACTTCCAGCCCCGGCACTTCCAGCTCCACCACCAAGAAGGAACCCAGAACCCGTAGACCAAAGAGCTCCATTTTCACCTCAACAATATAATCACCCACAGAGAGGAGCAAGACCTAGAGCAGATTATGGCAGAGGCCAAGTTCACAACATGGCGGCAGAGGTATCGGATGAAGCAGCAGCAGAGTATGAAGCTCAGTATCTGGAGCAGGAACCTTGAGGATGTTACTGTAACAGCAACCCCTGACCTTTTGTGTTTTGAGTTGGTTATCCTTGTCCAGCTACCCCTGATCTTTTGTACCTTAGGTTGATTATCTTTCTAAATATTCCACTTCATCATCCTCTCATTGTCCATCCTGGTCCCTCCTGTGTTCATCTTACCCCTGTTTTTGTTTTTCAAAGCCTTTATTCCCGCCCTTGTCCTCTTTGTGTTCAATTTACCCCTTATCGAAATTGCGAGGACGCAATTTTTTTGTAAGGTGGATGGATTGTAACACCCCACTTCCGGAATACGCACTTAGTTGCGTATTCAGATTTCTCGATCGTATTTTTTGATTTACTTCCTGTATTTGTTTTGTATTATGAATTCTTTATATGATCGTTTTGCCTTGGATTTGGATTCGTGGACTCGGAGTCAGCCCCAGTCTGAACCGAGAACCCGATCCTAGTAAATTGCTCGATTTGGTCTTTCCGGTAATCCGATTTGACCGATTTCAGTTTTAAACATCATTTTCTATTATTTAAGATTTTCTGTGATTTTCTGGAATTTCCTTAATTAAAATGAAAATCTTCAAAACCGGTGTCGACCAGCACCGCTGACCGACTTCTGGATTTTTAATTTACAAATGGAGTCAAATTTTGAGAAACCGTTTTCACATATTTTTTAGAATAATATTTACTATCTTAATTCATTTTTGGGACATTTTCATAATTTATCAGATTTCTGCCAGATTTGGTGTCGACCGATATTGGCGGCCGATTCCAAGATTTTTAATTTCAAAACAATAAAGAATTTCTTAAAACGGTTTTCACCATGAGTCTTAGAATAATATTCTTGATTTTTGAGAATTTTTGCGGGTCGTTCCGAGATACTTGATTTCGGGACGATTTCGGTATTTTTCCGAAAGTTTTCCGCATCCGCAACTGAATCCCGGGAATCCGCCACTATAATTATTTTCACTTTTCTTCCAAGAAAATATCTTCCTCTTTTCATTTTCTTTTCCTTTTTCCTTTTTCTTTCCTTCTTTTCCTTCCACCAAATTCTCCATTTTTCCACCAAAAATATCTTCTCCAAAATATCTCCTCCACCAAAATATCTTCTCCAAAAATATCCCAAAACACTCAAAACACCTCTCCCATCACCATGGCCGGCCAAAGAGAGTCACCTCACCCCCATTTTACAAATAACCCCCCTCTTTTACATTTTTACATCACCTTCACAAAATCCAATTCCTATATAAACCTTTCCTTCTTCATTTCACTTCATTTTCTCTTCACCTTCACCAAAACTCTAAACACCACCAACTCCTCCTTCATCTCCTCCACAACAACAACCACTACAACTTCATCATCTCCCTACCTTCATCTTCTTCCTCCTCCATCTCCATATAAACCACCACAACTTCAACAACTCCACCAAAGCTTCCACCTTCTCCTTTACCTTCTCCAAAAATACCACCACCATCAAAATCCTCCACAAAGCCACCATCACCACATCATCTTGTGAAGGCCGGCGACCTCCTTTGGATTGGGGCCGAGCACTTCTTCGTCGGTAACCTCTCCGGTGATTATTCCGGTAATCGTCTACGATTATTCCGGTAATCATTTCGGTGACAATTGCAACAACAACCCCACCACCAAGATATCACTTTCCCTCCTCTCTGTTTGTTTCCTGACGCGGATCTCAAACCCCCGCGTCTAGGCAATTTCCTAACGCAATCCGCGCGTTCTTTTATTGACGCGGCGCAGAACCCATGTCCGCGTCTGTGTTCTTCTTGTATAAACGCGACGCGGACCAACGACCGCGTCTGCTTTTTCCTCGCGTCCTGATTTAAACGCGGGTCTCGAACCCCGCGTTTGTGGCTCCTACGCAACGTGATTCCCGCGTCTGCTATCCCGCGTCTGCTATTCTCGCGACGCGATCCTCGCGTCTGTGATTTCCGCGTTTGCTATTCCGGCGTCTGCCATTCCTGCGACACGAACCCCCGCGTCTCACTTCCTCAAACCGCGTCTCCCTGTACACTCTTTCCGTCCATAATTATGGCGCGTCCCGAGTTCAGTGGATTTCGGACCCTTCGGCATATCTGGTGATTTAGGCGAGTGTCCTCGCTCTCGCCTCCATTTGGGTTTTCCCGCTTCGTCGGGTCGACATGTGTTTTACTCCATGCTTTCATGTATTATGTATTGGGCTGGGACCCTTTATTTGTGTATGGCCGAGTGCCAATATCTGAACATGTATTGCTCTGTGACGAATGCTTGTACTATTATTCTTGTTCATGTGGTACTAACATTGCAGGTCTCTCCATGATTCAGCCTCCGGTCACTCACTATCAGTGAGTTGAGACCGTCAGGTCCTTCAGCTCTTCAGCCTCCGGTCACTCACTATCAGTGAGTTGAGACCGTCAGGTCCTTGGCTCAGCTTGGTTATACTCCGCAACTACTTTACTACTTGCCATGCTATATGTGATACCCGATACCAGTTCTTACCGTGTTATGCCTGACACATGATACTCGAGACCAATACTTGACATACTACTACTTGACACTAACTCATGTATACCACCTGTCATGAACACTTGGTATTGACCTGATGGACCTGATACCTGTTATGAATAACTCTCTACTCTTGACTTGTGATTATCATGTTTACGGGAATCCTGCCTTGTTATCCTGAATGGAACTAAGTGCCATACGGAACAAAGTGCCACACCACACACGTGGTGGGCGCCACCTCTTGAATCTGTGGGGCCACCTCTAGAATCCATCCCCTCAGAACAAAGTGCCACACCACACATGTGGTGGGCGCCACCTCTTGAATCTGTGGGGGCCACCTCTTGAATCTGTAGGGCCATTTCCTGTCATGACCAGTTATTCCCGTAATCTGATAATATTGATAAGCCATAAAAAGGACAACTTGCACGGGGAATGGGAGGAAGTGATGGATGCCGGTATGATGCCTTGCTTATAGTAGTGGAATACCTGAACTGACGATTCGTGTTAGAGGGATTTAAGGCCCTCAGAAGATGCGTGTTAGGGGGATTTAAGGCCCTCAAGCTGGTCCCGGGCGTACGGGAACTACTATAAGAAGAGCTATCAGTCCTTCATCAGCTTCCATTAACAACCTCGGCTTGCTTATATATGGATGTATGTGTGTTGAGATGTACACCAGGACACATACCTAGATATATGGGTCAGACGAGTAATAATAATAAAAGATGCCAGCTACGTATCCTGTTATGCCTGTTATGAACTCCCGTTATGCTTGTTATGATTCCTGATATGCCTGTTATGTATTCCTGTTATGACCATTTGTTGTGCTGTTCTGTAACCCAGGTTGTACGCGCTTGGATTACGGTAACATGAGGTAAAGGTATATAGATGAGGGTTTCCTTGTTTGGATTATTCCTTCGATGTACTAATCTCATGAAGCCGTGACCTAAGCTTGTACAATCGGTTTTGCTCGTAATCAGGTTTTACATCGGATTTCCTGTTTTATGATGATTATGTTATACATGTTCATACCTGCTACACTTGTATTCTAACCCTCCTGTCTTCTGTACTTGACATCATTGGTTATTCATACTTGTGCTCATCCTGGTTCGCCATCTGGCATTTGTATCACCACTCGCCTGGGGAGTTTCATCTGACTCCCCTGGATTCTCATGTCCAGGTTTTGGAGCTTGGAGCGTGTGGATCCTCCCTATTGCTGATCAGAGAAACGCAACGGTAGCGTGGATCCCCAGCGGACCATCCGAAGCTCCATCCTTCCAGGCCCCCTGTGTGCCTCTCGAGTTTTCCTTTAGTAAACTCGTGAGTGCCTTTTTACTGTTTACTCTTGTACTTCCCTTGTAATCTCGCAATTGCGCCTATCAGGTGATGCAATATTTTTGTAATATCGGATCACCTCTGGTGATAACTCTGTGACTGTACTCATGTGTTGGAATGTATAATGCACCACTTGCTTCCGCACTCTGATTCTTGCCTGTACTGATGCTTAGCGTATATACGTGAGGGTATTTCTGACCTGCGTATATACGTTGCAGTGACGTCCCCGTACCCGCAGGATCGGGGCGTTACAGGGTGGTATCAGAGCTTAGGCTCTCACCTCCTCAGTACGTCCAGATGGCAAATTAATGGTAATGAAATTTGCAACTGGAATGCATGAGTCCTGGTTATACAATCCAACTACAAGTGCAGAGTTATCTCTCTCTTTCTTCTGATCCATTCCTTGTATCCTGAGACCCTTCAATCTTTTCCCTTCCAGTTTCTTCTTGTTACCTACTCCAACCAACTCAAATATGGAAAGACGGGGAACACGCAATGGTCCTAGTACCTCTCAAGATGGACCCAACAGAGACAGTGATGGTATGATAAGAATACTTCAAGGGATGATGCAGAGTCAACAACAGCAGACAGAGCTTCTGCGTCAAGGACTGTTAGTTGCACCTCGAGAGCAGAGGCCAGGCAATGTGTCAGACTTCAGGAGATTACAGCCGGCAATCTTTTCGGGAACGGAGAAGCCTCTGGATGCAGAACAGTGGCTGATAGACACAACAGATCTTTTGAAGGCGGCCCGAGTTCCTGATGAGAACCAAGTTGAAGTGGCTAAGATACAACTGAGAGATGTGGCCAGAACCTGGTGGTTGGCAGAAGAAGCAACACTGGAGAAACCCATCACATGGGACCAATTCTCAAAGGGGTTCTATGAGAGATTCTTCCCTGCAACAGCTCAGAAGGAAATGGAAGAACAATTTATCCGCCTGCAGCAACGCAATCGGACAGTGGATGAATATGCTGCCGAATTCTTGAGGCTTAGCAGGTTTGCACCTCCTTGATTTGTTGTCTGACTTTATCTCCTGCTGGTTTTCCCGTTTCAGCTCTAGGATTTGATGAAACAGTCTTTGATCTTTGGCTTCGACCACTTGATTTGGGAAGATTCATTTTAACTAGTTTTTAGCCTCTCTAATTTGCCATGACCTGCCCTGATTTCCTGACTTCAAATTAATTTTGAATTAATTCAGAATTTGATGGGCTTTGGGCTCGTTTCTCTTTCCTATCCTTTAGCAATGGGCCTGCATTTTATAAAGAAAAATAGGACTTATTAATATAATTTATTTAGATAATAAACATGATAATGTGACAATAAATATGCAATATATGTGACCAATCAATTGCTATCAGTGTCATTGCTATTCTGGTTGACCAAGAGTTGAGCTAACATCTGCTGGATGTTGTCTAAGGCTTCCTGCTGAGACGTGTAAGTCTTCTCTAGTGCCTCTATCTGTCAATGGAGATCATCATCATTGTTGTTAGCCTTATTAGCAGGTACAAGCCCCGTTCGTACCGAGCTGATGGTAGCTGAAGAAGCGTATCTACTAGCCTTCTATTCATTATCAGACCATTGGAAAAGGTTCCTCAATAGTACAGGTGACACAGCTCCAGTTGATGAAGAAAGTTGTTCGTAATTGTAGGGTATTGCTACCCTGGAGCGAGTATCTTGGAAGGCACCCTCTTGGTCCACCATATCCTAACTTAAGCCAGGGCTATATCAGAGTCCGGGGAGCTGGCGGGAAGGGTAAAGGCCTTGTCTCCTTCATCGGGACCAGAATATATCCCTCCCTCTGCTTATCTGTTAACAGAGGCGGCTGTAAGATGGACCATGTTTGTTGCTTTCTTCTTCCGGGACGCAGACTTCTCAGAAGTTCGGGCTGCCAACCGGTTGAATACCAATTGCTGGCTTAGAGAGGGAGTGATGGGCATTGTACCTAAACAGCAATGGACGGAGTGGACAGTCACAAGTTGACATCCTACTTGTCCGCACTGTGACGACGAAATATGCACAGATTCCTCAGAGCGAACCTTTCGCTTATTGCTTAGATAGTCTTTCAAGTTTGTGTTAACCGAACCCAACTGATCTAATACAGAGACTCGAGGAGACTGGAAGTTAGCCCCCTTGGGCTGAGAAGCCTTAGGCTTAGCCTTGAAGGCTTTCTTTTTGGTTATAGGCTGTAACACCCGCTCCCAAAATACATATTTAGATGCGTATTCTAATTTTTCGATCATATTTTTCAATTTACTTTCTATATTTATTTTTATTTTATGATTATCTATATGATTATTTTGCTTTGAATCTGGATTCACGGACTCGGAGTCAGCCCTGTCTGAACTAGGGACCCAATCCTAGTGTATTACTCGATTTGATCTCTCTGCTAGTCAGATTTGACCGATTTTTATTTGAAACACTGTTTTCTATTATTAAATATTTTTTATGATTTTTTAGAAATTTTTAGAATTATTTTAATAAAATCTCCAAACTCCATCAAATTTCCATCATCACCTTTACCTTCTCCAATACAACCATCACCAACAAATTCCTCCACAAAAACACCTCCACTCCTCCACCACCTAGGCCGGCCACCACCCCAAGCTAGGGGCCAGCCATCTCCTCCTCGGTGGTGTCTCCGGCAACCATTTTGACGAATATTCTAGCGACTCCTCTGGCGACAACTTCTCCATCTTCTTCAACATCAACTTCACCACTATCACAATCCTCATTCACTACTTCCTCTTATACTTCTCTCTCTACCACCACCATCTTCACTCTTACCACCACCAAACCACCCCCTCACCACCATTTAACCTCCAACCTCACTTTCATCATTAACTCTATCACCTTCCTTTTCCTTCTCTATCAAAATCCAACACACCATTACCTCCATCTCCACCAAGCTCAAGGCCATATACATCAACACCTCTCCCTCTCCTTCTTGGGGTCGACCACCTCCTTGGCCACCCAAGGGAGGCCGGCGCACCTCCCTAGGGCCGACGTCACCAAGGGGCCAAACCCCCCTCCTCTGGAGTCCGGTATTTCCTCGTTCGGGAGCACGGGCGCGCGGAGTTTTCAGATTTGTGTTTTAGGCGAGTGTTTTTTCTCGCATCGTCGAGCTTGTACTGTATTTGGGTTTGTGTATGTGTACCTGTATATTTGTACCGGGTTATATGCGTGCACTGATATCATGTACTGGATCCTGTGTTCGAATGCTTGTAATAGTGTAAAAGATATGATATTTGTGCACGTGTTTGTACTAACCATCCAGGTAACCATGTATGGCCTTTGGGGCTTTTGCCCACTCCTGAGAATGGCTACCCAATTGGTCTAGGCCATGCACCCTTATGGGTTTCGTGGTAGTTACCGAGAGTGCGCTTTGACCCCGACCTTACTTCAGCCCTTATGGGCTTACACACAGCTTTCGGGTCTCACGCACTATATGGATGGACTAGCTACTGCCTGCTTTTATGCATAATTATGTGGTACTAACTGTAACGCCCCGATCCCGAGGATACAAAGACGCTATAGCGACGTACATACGCCGAGAGAAAATGTTCTACGTACGTACGCTAAGCCTCAGTTAGGGAATAAACACAATATACACAATAATATTCCAACATTAAATAAGTATAAGAATACTTGCGAAAGGGATCAACGATCATAATAAATATGGAAACATGATAGATGAGGAAATTGAAACAAATAATAAAGATACCTATGAATAGGAAAGAGTAGAGGTTTCAAGATCATATCTTGAGAAATATCAGGTGCTGCGAAATCCCGGATCTCCAACCTGGGCACGCAAACCCAGGGTTATCAGAAAGCGACCTAGTGAGCGGTAAAATAAAATGAGCAGTAATATATACTATTATAGTAGTACAGTCACAATATTATATAATGCCTGTTTAACCAATGATACAATATATATATACTAACAATTGGTGTGTGTGTGTGTGTAGAGTTGTTATAGCACTGTAACATTATTAATGCCTGGCATGTCAGCGGTGCCACCTCTATGATGCTATCCAATTATATAACATGAATATCTCTTAATATTATTAGGAAGAGCCGGATATATATATATACATACATATACACACACACACACACACACACACACACACACATATATATATGTATGTATATGTATGTATGTATGTATGTATATATGTATGTATGTACGTATATATATGTGTGTGTGTGTGTGCGCACACACACACACATATATTACCTAATTATTTAACATTGTGTTATTATGATCAATATAAGTTATACCATTTATATGTTATTATCAATATACGTGTTATGATATAGTATTAAGTGTTTCTAATTATATCAGTGTGCATAAGTAACATGTAATAAGTTTAATTACTTTATATTTCTTACTTAATCTAATAATAATAGTAACATAATGGTGTCACGATGAATATGAATATGGAGATATGAAATATGCAGATTAACCATGCTACGATTTTATGTTTCTATAGTAACAGTGTCCCTAGGATATACATGAGCAGAATACATGCAATGCGGAGTATACATGTGCATGAATAGTGTGTCATCACATGAACTGCACAAGTATCTGACAGTGTAACAAGGTAAAAAGATAACATGGTAGTCGATACAATGTCAGGAATAGTAACAAGCATAACTGAACGGTAAAATACATGTATCAGGGAAGTCATGATATTTATACAATAAGAACAATCACTATCGCATGGTATTTTAATCAATCTCTTCTAATGTCCCATACCACAGGTAGTTCATACCGGAACCCACACTCCAGACGAGTTCATCCTGACATGGCATACGGGTACCATTATCCGATCGAGAGAGACCAAATAACAAGCGTTCCCGACGTTACTATTGTTTATTCCATTTTATTATGATAATTGAAAACCCAATGTCATATTTAATACATTTAATGTACATAGTGTATCAGGAAGAAGAACAGTGCATGGTACATGTAACACGATAATAAGACATGAGCGCTGTCAATAGCATGAAACAAGAAAACGAAAAATGGGAAACAAGAGATGTGAGATTTTAGAGGTGGCCCCCGTAGCTTGGACCAACGTGACACTTAATTCCACACATTGCATATCAATAACTCACATGTCCAGTAAAGAAAATAACGGGAAACAAATCATGTAACGAGAATACAGTAATATACATATAGCAATAATCCATGTAATCTGAAAGGTAATCAATATGACAAGAACAGAAAAATAATCAATACATGTATACCAGTGAATAATGATACAAATATTTGAAATGACATTATCCAGTAAAATGGTGTATCCGTGTATCAGCGGAACATGAAGAAGACATAAATGGTGTCTTGTGTAATAGTGTCCGTGTAACGGTAAGATATGATAATAATATTGGTACACTACAGGATATGTGTGATGTGTCTACAAGTACCATAAAAATGTTCAGGAAAACAGATATCCACTGCGCTATCAGTGTCCCCTGCCCCGTGTCCTAGAATATCCCTGTAAGCATGTACCAGAAATACAAGGGTAGTGTCTCAGTATTGTCAGTGGGTTGGTACGTGGCTATACCACATAATCGAGCGTCAGATATCCTATTTATAATAATGATTACAAGATTGATTACAATCTTATTAATATGCTAGATATCACAATATTATTATTATATATAATTATCTATTTTTAATTATCAATTTAGGAGCTAATAACTTATTAATCTTGATATTTAGACATTTCATCTATTTCTAATAAATCAAGAAATATAATAAATTATGATTATGTTATCGCTTATGTTTAAAGAACAATAATGTATATTCTAACTACAGTGATTTATATACTTACATTTTATTAAATAATATTTATAATAATTTATCGATAATCAAGATTTATTAAATAAAGAAATCAACTAATTTATTAAACACAATAAAATATAATTTATAAAAGAAAAGTACTCACAAAAATGGCCATGGGAAGGTAGCTCTCTTTCGCACGATCGCAATGCTTCCAGAATCGTTCAGATTGGGCACCAGATGCTCAAGACATAACACGGACACTAAAAATCAATAAACATGGGTTAATAATGTAATATAAAGATTTAATTTGTAAATATTATATTTTATGAAGGCTTTTTATGTGAAGTTACCTTTATAGGTTTGACTTATATGATATGGGTTAATGGATTTAATGAGTATAAAACCATAAGGTTAACGGGTTCGGGTTCACACCCGTTGTGGATTGTGAGCCCAAAACCAATAACAACAGCAACAGCGATAGTAGCAACTGTTGCCGCTGCGCTCCACCGTGGCCAGGCTGGCCAACTGCTGGCCAGCAGCGAGGAAGGGTCGCCGGTGACGAGAGAGGGTCGCCCCTGGCGGTCGCTCTGGAAGCAGAGAATGAGAGGGGAAGAAAGGGAGAGAGAATGAGAGAGAGAAGCACAATAAGAAGAAGAAGGAGAAGAAGAAGAAAAAAAAATAAGAAGAAAAGAAGAAGGAGGGGAGGAAAAAGAGAGATAGGGGGTGGCGTCCGGTGGCGCACCAACCACCGTAGCGCGCCGGCCTACCGGCGGGGCTGTCGGCGGTCTGGCCTCTCTGGGCTGAGAACAAAGAGAGTAAGAGAGGGAGATACAGTGAGAAAGAGAGATGAAAGAAAGAGAGAGAAAGAGAGAGAGAGGATAGAGAAAGAGAGAGATGGTGAGAGACAGTGTGAGAGGTTTAGAGAGATAAAGTGAGAGAGAGGGATTTATGAGAGAGAGAGAGGGAAGTCAGTGGAGGTTGGCATATTAGGGAAGGAAGAGAAAGACTTGGGAAGAAGAAAAAGAGAAAAGAAGTATTTAATATATTTAATTAATATTTTAATTCGGTCAAAAATGGGCTAGTTCCAAACGTTTTCCAAAAATTTTATAAAATGGAAAATATTACGCAAAGGAGGAATGTGAAATAAGATTTTAGAAATCTTTTCCAGTTTGTAAGTTAAAAATCCTAAAATATAACGCTGACACTAGGCGACACCGATTTGTCCAAATTTTTGATAATTTTCAAAAAATCTCCAAAAATACTATAACATAGATAATATAATTCTAACATATAAGATGAAAGTAGAATCTCAAAATTCAACTCTGTTTGTGAATTGAAATAATAAAGCCGATTATCGGTATCAGTCGACGCCGACCTTGAAGATTTTCCAAAATAATTCAGAAACATTTCAAAAAAATTCTAAAAATCTAAAACAGTAAAAAATAATAATTAAAGCTAAAAATGGCTCAATCTGATTAGCAGAAAGGTCAAATCAACTTTGTACTCTGTATCGAGTACTGATATAGTGATACGTACATCAAGAATCGAGGGGTTACACTGACATCTCATGAAGGTACCCTTGTACCGACTCTGAGTTTCTGTCCACTCCCGGAATGGCTACTCAATTGGTTTTAGGCCTTGTACCCTTATGAGTTTCGTGGTAACTACTGAAAGTGCGCTTAGACCCTAAGCGTACTTTAGCCTCCTGGTTCTCGCCCACTTCCTCGAAAGAGGAGTGCGCTTAGACCGTCAGGTCTCTTATGCTCCGCCTAATTTGGCATGCTTAGCGCTCAACACTTTATCACTAGATTCGTTCGGGTGTAACTCAGCCAGATTTTAGACTCGCCTTTTAAGTCGAGTCAAGCGCTCTAGTGATTAAACATTGTTGTCTGTGCCTTCAGCTTGCTTAACCCCGATTGGATGTTCACTTGCTTGCTATTTACCTGCTCGCCAGTTTATCCATTCTTCTATTATGGTTGTGAAGAGTTTGAAATCTTATTAATACTGTTTTCCTGAGATTGCATGGTTTTGATATTCGTACCAATCTCTTATATCGGTACTGTTTTCCTGTATCGCTTGACATGCTTTCACTGATGTGCTATCATTTACCATACTGTCTCTTGTCACTTGCCTGATATCACCCTCTGTCATGCTATCACCTGTCATCTACATGCTTTCATCTGCAACCTGCCTGATCAATTGTCATCTTAATATTAACACCTGATACCTGTCATGTTTAGCTCTTGGCTCATGATTATCACATTATGGAAATGTAGTACATGATCTCCTGATAAGTACTCTTGTCATGCATATACTCCTGTTACTTCTGAACCTCTTATGTTCCTGCTCATTCCCGTAATATGATAATTATGCTTAATAAGGTATAAAAAGAATAACTTACACTGGGATTGGGGGGATTGATGAATGTCGGTATGATGCCTTACTTATAGTGGTAGATTACTAAACTGACGATTCGTGTCAGGGTGCTTTTAGGCACCCAGAAGATGCGTGTTTGGATGATTTTTGGCATCCGTGGGCTGTGTCCCAGGCGGACGAGAACCACTATAACTATGAGCCATCAGTTCTTCATTAGCTTCCAATAACCAATCTCGACTTACTCATATATGGATATATGTGCATTGAGTCGTACGCCAGGACACAAACTTAGATATATGAGTCGGATGAGTAATAATAAAATATGCCAATTAATAATTCGATGTGTGTTTTGTAATTCGGGTCGTATGGATTAGCTTACGATGACATGAGATATACGGTATACAGATGAGGGTTTCCTTATTTGGATTATTCCTTTGACGTACTTATCTCATGAAGTTGTAAACTGGGTTTGTACCGCTGGTTTTGACATTTTTGCTTTCATCGGGTTTTACTTCAGATTTCTGTTTTATGATTATTATTATTATATTATATATATTTACATCATGCCTTACCATTTGTGTTCTATTCCACCAGTCTCCTGCTCTTATCATAGTACACCATGCATGTTCCCTACTTGATAATACTTACATCTCTTTGCTTGCTCCTGCGTAGCCTGTGCTTACAACACAATTTTCAATTGATGTTTATAAATCAGATTTATTAATACACGCATGCTTATTTTTGCATGCCACTTGGTATTCGCCACACCACTCGTTGGGGAGTTTTGACTCCCATGGATCTTCATGTCTGGATCCTAAAGTTTGGAGCTTGTGAATTTTCCCAATTGCTGATCAGAGATGCGCAGTGGAAGCGTGGATCATCGATAGACCGTCCAGAGCCCTGTCCTTCCAGGCCCCCTACTCGGCTCTCGAGTTTTCTCTTTGTGACTCATGAGCGCCTTTTGTACAGTTCATTATTATATATCTCCTTGTATTCTCGCATTTGCGCCTATCGGTGATGTAATATTCTTGTAATATTGTATCACATATGGTGATATTTGTAATTATACTCATATATTAGAATGTATAATACACCACGTATTTTCAAATTCTAATTCTTGCATGTATTGATGCTTAGCGTATATATGTGAGAGTATTTGTATATACGTCATAGTAACGTCTCCGTACCCGCGGGATCGGGGCGTTACATAGGTGAAACTAGGATAGTTCGCCTGAAAGAGTAGCTTTGCAAGGTGAAGCTACTGTTTTACCTCTGCCTTTGGAGGTGAGCTTAGCTTTGTTACGCATAGTTCTTCCTTCAAGTGAGGTTAAAATAGCCTCGTTGTTAGCACCCAGTGGTGCTTTGTCTCTAGCCTCGCAACTAAGATCCTTAGCATTTGATGCTTTGTCTCTAGCCTCATGGTAGATATTCTTAGCACTTGGTGCTGTCAGTGAGAGCGATACTGAATCAGCAACACTATTAGCACACAAAGGTGCTCCGGTCTTAGCCTCGCGTGCAACGACCTTAGCACTGCCCAACAGGGCAATGCTGTTGATGTAAGCGAGGCTGTAGTAGCCTTGCTGTTAGAACAAAGTGGTATAACCTTAGCTCTGGAAAGAGCTGCGATAGTCTTATGGTTAGAGACTATTCTAGCTTCGCGCGAAGTTGAATCAAGAGAAGATATTATAGATTTTGCAACCCACATAGCCTTTGAAGAGGCTGTTTTAGATTCACAGGGAACCTTTATAGCCTTGCGCGCAGCGTTAACATGTTGGCGCGGAGCTAAGTTAGTCTCTGTTGAGACTGTGATAGGCTGACGTAGAGCCTGTTTAGCATCGTGTGAGGCTATGATAGGTTCACAGAGAATTTTGGTAGTCTTAAAAGAGACTTGCTTTCAAGAGATAGCCAGAGATGCTCTGGCTACACTTACCTTCCTGTGCTTGTGCACATATAGGGGATTTGTGCTACCCCGATGTTTTCCATAGAAAATTGGTTCGCGGGAAAACTTACAAAAAAGGGTAGAGGAGCGAAATTACAAGTAATTAAGATAAAATTACAGGTAGATCTCCTCTGAGATTTCTGAGAAAGGATGCCGGTAGGAATCTGATCAGCGCGCGATCACTTTATCCATTTGACGATGCGATCGGTCAGACGATCAAACTGCCTCCTAATAGGATTCCCTTCTCGCATGCTTCTAGAAATCGAGTATTTGGAAGTAAGAGAATAAGTGAATACTCTCTAGAAGAATCTCTGATTGAATTTCTTTCAGACAATCTTCTCTCTCCAGCCTGTTAATCCTTTTTCCTCTCTATCTGTGCCTATCTCTCTCTCTGTCTGTCCTCCTCTGTTCAGTAAGGGACTATTTATAGCCAAAATGGGGTGTAACCGCCCTCTTGAATTCAGCAAGGCTGTATCAGCTTTTAGCTTCATGCAAGGCTGCAAATAACCTTGCAGCGAAGCTGCTTTGAGCTTCCAGCGAAGCTAAGGGTTCATGGGAATGCCTCCATGCCATTTGTGGCTTAATTGTCTCCACTTAATGTGGGACGAAGTGGGCAAGTGTAACCGCCCACTTAAAGTGACGTTAATCGCACTAAATTAGTGGAGTTCACCCATTAATCCCCCATGTGAAATGGTCAATTGATGACCTGGTAAAGCTTTCTGCGGAGCAAAGTCATGCGAAGTTAAGCCTTAGCTTAGGGCTTCAGCGAAGTTACCTTCATAGTCTCCTGCGAAGGTAGACTTAGCTTATAGCCTCAGGCGAAGTTACCTTTAAGGTTTGGTTGCGAAGTTAAGACTCAGCCCAACCTTTTCTCTTCCAGCGATGCTAGGGGTAAAGCTTCTAGCGCGGAGCTCTTGAATCAGCCTCTGGTGGGGATAAATGGGGAGCTTAAGCTTATAGTGAAGAGAGCTTTGGACGAAGCTGTAATTAGCTCTCAGTGGAGCTATGAAGAGCTTCATGTGAAGCTGTCAAGAAGGCTTCAGGCGAAGCTATAATTAGCTTCCGGTGAAGCAGTAAGTTAGCTCCCTATGGAGTTAAAAAGAGCTTCAAGGTGAAGCTAGACAAATTTAGCCTCTTAGGCGAGGCTGTTCCCTCGGGCTAATGTAAGGCTAAGTGTTGAGCTAACTTAGCGTATTAGGCCTGCTTAGATCTCTTCAAAGACAACTTTGACTCACTGTCTGCTTTAGTGGATCAGTAAGGTCCAAGTCGCTACCTTGTCCCTGGTCATTAGCTTGTCTTTGACTTATTTTTTGTAAATATCGATAAGTTAGATGTCGTTCAGACCGGTTGAAGATAAATGTGAGAGTTTTGTCTTTTTTAGAGTATCAACAAGACCCCCTTCAAAGTTTTCGTAAAGCTGCAATTGATTAGTTCAGATTTCGAAATACTTTGAACTGCTTCGGAATATGATTTATGGTATGTGGATCTGAACGTCACCTTGGTGGTTGAGTTCAACTTCCCTTTTAGCCGCGCTTTCGACCTGGAATAGGTTCGCTTACGTGTGGCTTCGCACTTCTAGGTAGTTTCGCCTTTGGGCTTTCTGAATTAGCTTCGCTTCCAAACAGAGTTGGATTATCAGTGCTCTGCTAGCGCTCACCTTGTGCTCGCTATGATGGAACGACGTTCCATTTCCCGAGGCTAACCGCTTTTGTGAGTTATGAGAGGGATTGCTCCCTTTTTCAAGATTTGAATAACTTCACCTGCATTTACGAGGGAGATTATTCCTTTTTCTGAAGTTCAATTAACTTCGTACGTATTTACGAGAGAGACTATTCCCTTTCTCGAGGCTAAGCATTTAAATACTTTAACTTCGCCTGCGCTTCTAGGCTTGAAGTAGCAGAGGTGTGATCAGGTCATGAGGCCTATAATTAGGACACCTGTAGTCTTTCTCAGTGTACACTGTCCAAAAATCACAGAGGATAAGTCATTCAAAAATAAAGTCCCAACTCCAAATGCAAGGCTAATCATTGTCACTGGGGCAGCACCAAGACCGAGGGTAGAAACCTGCTTCTCTGCTTCATTATAATGACCAAGACGCAGAGCTTGAAGGCTGCGTCTCAGCATCACCGCAGTACCAAGACGCGATGGTCAAACCGCGTCTCTGCTTCACTGCAATACCAAGATGTAGAGCTTGAAGTCTGTGTCTCACATAAAGCTTGACTCAAAACTTGAAGCTCACATTTCAACGAAATGCAAAGATCAAGCATTACCTCAACGGCTAAACGCAAGGCACGAAGCCTGCATTTTAATTACAAAGGAACCCTGCGTCTCCATTATAACTGCCCTCATTACTAGGTCAATTACTGCCCACGTAATGAGGGAGTTAACCCCCATTATGGAGTGTTTTTAGGAGACAGTTTTACCCCCTGAAACCCCTATAAATAGCTCAGTTCGCTATTGAGCAAAGGTCGAAAAGTTTTTCTTTGGATCAGACTCTCTTGGTCGGATGTTTTGGTGAGAGGAACTTTGGTTGTAAGCCTTAGAAAGACCAGAATCTCCAGCTGAGAAGTACAAAAGAGAAAAACTCTAACAACTTGTTGAGTTCAAGTTTGTTTTCTTGGCCTAAAGTCTTTTTGAGATTTTTGTTGGACAGAAACTGTGTTACTTCGTCCACGGTCCAAAGAGAAGATTCCTAAGAGATCGTGACATTCACCTGGTCAACGGAAAATAAGATTCACTTTCCACCGCCACACGAAGAACCCAGCACTAAAATAAGGGAAGATTTGTGCTTGGATATCTTCCCTCTCTTGTAATTGGAGTATTGATCCGTTGAAATTTTTCATTGATTCAAGGAAATTTTACGACTCGTATTTTTAATTATTCTACCTCAAACAAGAGATGGCGACTCTGCTGGGGATTACTTTCTTTACTGTTGAGCAAGTCATGGCGCAAGGTGATGTCACCTAAAGATGGTCGAATCACTTATCGTGGAGTTTGACCAGACAAAGTGTAAAGAGTTTCTCTCTTCTGGCTCTAAGAGCCCTAGGGCGTGGTAGTACTACAAGGTCTCCTCAGGGACCCACTCGCAAGTCCCTTCAGAGATTCCTTCAGACGCGACTGGCGCGAAGAATGCCATGGCTAATCGCATCACACGTAAGGCCCGCGTCATCATCTCCCACGAGACCCGCGAGGTCGACGTTGTTAACGTTCAGCTCGCTCACGCCCGTCCTCTTCCTCAGCTCCAAGTTACCAGGGGTTACCAACATCCCGTACGACGTAACCGGACCGCTGAACGTCGACAGAGACGACGCACGCGTCAACTACAGACGCAAGGAGCTAGAACAATTACCGGTCCAGCAATCTGTCCAACAGATGCAGAATACGAGGCTCAAGCCTGCGTCTCTTCTGAAGATCTTTTATATGTGTTTGATCGTTATGACTCGGCTTTTGCAGTTTGGAGTATATTGACGTCTCCCGAGCTACCCGTGATTATCAACAAGTTGAGAAGATCTAGGAGAGACAAGTCCGAAGAGCATTGCCTCATGGTCCAAGGGAAAGACTCCCTTGAGGTACAATCGGATTCTCAACTAGATGATAGCTCTAGCTCATATTGCTATGGATGTTTAGAAGTTCAAAATTTAAATGTAGAACTTGCCACAAAACTTGAAATTTTTTTGAAAAAACATGAACTTTTGAAAAAGAATCATTTTGATTTAAAAGAAGAAATGAAGGATTTGTGCTCAACTTTTGAATCATTTTTGCAAGAGAAGGAAGAGATTACTAGTGAACGTGACTCACTAAGATCTCAACTAGACCTTGCCCTAAAAGAGATTGATATTTTAAAAGGCAAAAATGATTGTGATGATGTTGTGAAAAACAATGAAGTTTTATCTTCAAAATTGGATTTTGTTTTAAAAGATAACCTTGTTTTGAAAAATGAAATTGATTTCATTACTAAAGAATTGGATTTGTTTTAAAGAAAAATGAATCTTTGAAAAAGGATATAAATTCTCATGTGTGCCATGCTAGTATAGCTTCTTCTTCTTGCACACCTATTGCATGCTCCACTTTATCTTCAACTATTGAAAATGACATAAATGTTTTGAAGAAAAGTGTTGATTGTTTGGGCTCCACTTTAAGCCAATGTACTTTAAATCATACACGCTTGGAAACCTTGGTTCGTAAGAAACAAGGTCCATTTTTACATGTACACCCTCCACGGCATACACATGCTCATCACGGACACAACCATAACATGTATGCTCATGTGTACATTTGTACACATTGTGGTCGAAAAGGCTACCTTGCTAGATTTTGCTATGATCGTTTACATGTTGAAAATTTAGCAAATAATCTTGTTTGGGTTAGAAAAGATACTAACCCCTATAGACCCAAAAGAAAATGGGTACCAAAAATCACCCCTAAAATTTTTGATGTAGGTGTGGGCTCTCGCATAACGTGAGAGTGTTGGTGCCTTGAAGTGGATGCGTTCTGTACTTAAAGAAAACAATTTGGATGCATCACTTTCAAGGGGAGTTTGGTGGAGGAGGACCATCATTGGTTTGGAGAACTAGAGAGGTGCCTTCATCGTTTTGGTATCAATCTCTAACTCCTATTTATGTTTGCATGCTTATTATGCTTTTCATGTTCATCTATTTATAGCATGTCATGTTTTATTGTTCATTATGCTTATGCCATGTTATTTAGATTAGTGATATACATGTTTAGTTATTTGAGACACCCATGGACCCATCTTTGTGATTCTCACCTTATTTAAACTAATATGTATGTCCTAAATCTAATGCACATGCATACACATAATGATCATATGTGTGTTTATGATTTTTGTTTCGTTTTGATGATTATAGTTTATTATGTCAAATGCCATGATTCTTAGATCATTGATATGCATATATAGCTTTTGAGATCACCCATGTTTATATGGACCCATATGTTGTGTTCTCACTGTTTGTTTAGTTATTATGTATATCATGATTCTAATAGCATGTGGATTTACATAATGATCATGTTTATGATTTTCATGTTGATTTATATCCCATTTTATGCTTAATGATTTGATTACTTATTTAGATGTTAGTTTTCATTAAGACTAGGTATATACTTGTACATAGAATGGGCCACAAATAAATCTTTATATATGTTTGTGCTTGAATGCTTATTTGTACCCATTAGATGTGCTAGTATAGTCTAGTTTGATGATTCATGCATTCTAACTTGTATTCCCTATTTTGAACATGTTTTTATGATCATATATTTTCACTTCATGTATATGTTTATTTTGCCAATTCTTAAGATATACACGTATACCCCTTGAGTCATTTGCTTTTCATGCAAATATTTATTCTGGACTCATATTGTGTTTAGGGATATGTATGTATACTTCTTGTTTTGTCAAAACGTACATATGCCTTGAAGTATAATTGTTTTATTGAAAAATTAGATTTTCATGTTTCATGTTTTAAGGAATTTCACATGAGCTTAATTGAATATTTTCATGTTGATATGTGTCACATAACACTTGCTCACTCACCTTGTTAGTTTTCTCATGATTTTATTTTCATGAGTATGATATGGGCTTTAAGGACCTTGAGTGTTTAGTGATCATGTGATTTATATGTGTTTCATGAAAAACAATTTTGTATTATTCCTTACTTGAAGGATTTCGTACTAGTTTAAAAGTTTTTCCATTTAACTAGTTCGTATTCTTCACTATGGTAGAGATTTTCAAACAAACTATATTTTCAAATCTATTTTGAAAACCCCTACCTTCAAAGGGTGGTTGGATGGGAGATCATGCTCATGTATGCCTTATAGTGAAAATCATTTTAAACTTGTGCATGAATGGGTGGTAGTAATATGAGATATACATTTGATCTTATTGTTGTTTCAATTGGTATCATTAGATTCTTTCAATTGGTATCAATTTTGACCTTTCTTGTATACTCATATATGTTTGTATGTATGTATGCTTTCAATTCTCAGAATATCAATTTCAATTGGTATCTATTTTTCATACATATATATGTTTTGTGCTTATTATATCCCTATATCTTTAAGCACAAAATCTTGTTTATGCTAGTGCTTGAGCTTTAACTTTGTTTCAATTGATTTAATTTTCAATTGGTATCTTATTTCTAGCCTATGCATTGTTTTAGTTGGTATTTCATAAAGGGGGATAAAATTCAATTTTCATATTTACAATTGGTATTTGTGTTTCCACTCCCTTGCTTTATGATAGAAAATAAAATTTTAAATTGACATCAATATGTTTATTTGAATGTTTTAAAAATTGGTATACCAAAATTTGTTTAAAGAAAAATTCAAAAGTTTTGATTTGTATTGCCTATATGCAAGGAGAACTTAACATCTCTTCTACATATAGATTCATGATGAGTGTATCTTGTATTGAAGAGCTTGACAATCTTTTCTTTATGTGGTACACGTGTGTAGGGGGAGCTTCACATCTCCTCTTATGCATTGCATAGTGTATGTTATGTGAATTAGGGCTTGTCATCTCTCCTTCATGTAATGTATCTATGTAGGGAAGCTTCACATCTTCCTTTTCATGAATGTATATCGCATATACCATTTGTTGATTGATTTATATTTACTTTCAATTGGTATCAAAATGCTACCTTGACATATTTTTAATTGGTACCTTAATTGATTGTCACCCCTATTTGGTTTTGTTTTGTTTTGACAAAAAGGGGAGAACATTTTTATTAACCCTTGTTGATTCTTTGTTTCGAACAAAAAGGGAGAGAAAAATTTATTGATTTGGTTTTGCTTTTACCCTTATTGATGATTGTTTCTTTGTATTAAAAAGGGGGAGAAGATTTTGTTTTTTTTTTGATTGTTTAAACCTTTGTTGATGATTGACAAAAAGGGGGAGAAAGAGTTTGAGTTTATATATGCATATTTTATGTTTTGCATATATTAAGTTTAATTTAGTTTAAGTTTAATTGGTATCTAGAGCATGTTTGTTTTTGATAATTTCATTGGTATCTAGAACCTTTTATTGTTTATGCATATTATGCATGTTTCTTATATTTCATATTCATTGCATATTTATGTTTATTTGTTTATGCATGAGTTAAGGGGGAGCTTCTTTGAAGCTTAACTTTAATCCATGCATATATAACTCCATGAGTTTTGTCATCATCAAAAAGGGGGAGATTGTTGGCCCAAAGGCTTTCCACTCTAGTTTTTATGATGATTAACTCATGTAGTTATGTGTACTAATAATCTTGTGATTTTAGTTTCAGATCATGTAACAAGATATTAGTAGGTGATTAGCTTCAACAAGATGATTTAGAAGCTTTCACATGTTGATTCAAGAGCCCGAGCGTAAAACATCATATATAGCACTTGCTCGGTGGATCAAGGAGTTTCGGATCGAGTTGGCTTGGAGACGGCGCTCTACAAGAGGACTTCAGTACCATAGTTTAGTTTTGTGTTTATATCCAAATTGTAAAGATTAGAATAGTATGATATGCTCAAGTTCACAACACACACGTTTCATGTTTTGAATATTGGTTTTCGGTTTTCGGTTTTTCCGTTTTTGGTTTAACCGATCTTGGTTTGCATGAATAGATAGATTCAAAACAAGTTTACATGGTTTAATGTATATTAGATTTGTTCTATATACATGCATGCTTAACTTCCTAGACAAACTTAGTTTTTACTTACTTATTCATGTGTTTTATGTTTTGGTATTTTTAACAAAACATATTTTGGAATTAAAGTCAAAAACATGGATATATATATGTTTCATGTATATAGGATTATATCCATATACATCATGCCTAAATGTTGTTTAATATCATGTTTTTGTATTTGGATAAGTTTTGGACAAAATGTATTTTCTATTCAAAATCCAAGTTTTAGAAAATACAGTTTTCGATTTTTGGCAAAATTTCTATAACACAAAAAAAAACAGTTCAAAATGTTTGAGATTTGTGTTAAACTTTTTAACACATGTTTGTATTTCAATATAAAATGAGAAAACTATTTTTGTGGAATTTTAGAGATTTTATGGGAATTTTTCTAGTCTTTAAAAACCCAGTTTTCCCTGATCTTCAGCTGCCAGGCTAGGCCGGTCGACCGTAGCGGTCGACCGACGTGCACGGATACGTGCACGCTGGCTACCCCTTTAGCTGGTCGACCGCGCGGTCGATCGACTGAGAGCAGGTTGCTCTCTGTTTGTTTCGGTCGACCGCACGGTCGACCGCCCAGAGAGCCGTTGCTCTCTGGTTCTGGGGACGGTCGACCGCACGGTCGACCGGTAGCTGCCAACGGTCAAAAATTGACCGTTGGACGGTCGACAGGGCGGTCGACCGGCAGTTCATTTTGGCAGTTTCTGCTGCCAACGGCTATATTTTTTTGGGGGCTATAAATACCCCATTAATGGCCTGTTTTCTACAAGATTTTTTGTGCGAATTTTTCCTGATTCTCTAGTGTTTTCACAGCAATCAAAAGAATTTTTTGGGCTTTAAATTGAACAATCTATTTGGTGTTTTTGCTAGGGTTTGGAAAATCAAAGAAAAGGGTTTTTGGGAAAAGAGTTTGATTCAACTTCTTTATCTTGGTTTCTAGTTTTTCCAAGGATTTCTTTGTGATTTTGATTTCCATTCCTTTGGTTTTCTCCACACTTGAGCTACATCTACTATCTTATTCTATAGGATCTTTGTGTGGGAAAGAAATTGTTTGTGGTTGTTATTTAGATCACCAAGTTGAAAACCCTTCATTTGCTTGGCTTTGTGCCTTTCCCTCATTGTGTTGAGGAGGTTGTGCATTTGGGTTGTATCCCTCAAGTTGTGAGGTGATCCTTGTGTTAATCCCACAAGTTGTGAGGTGATTGTTTGTTGGCTTGGAGTTGTGCCTCAAGGAGGAGGTTGTGTTTGTAAGGAGAGGAGTTGGGTACTCCTTGTAATTGTTATTGCCCCAAATCCTCGGTGGAGGTTCCCTTTGTGGGAGTCCTTTGTGGACAAGCTAGTGGACTTAAAATCCTTTTGGGTGAAGGCGGGGATGTAGAGCTGGGTGCTCGAACCTCGAAACATATCTTGTTGTTTGCGCTTGATCCCTTGGCTCTTACTCTCTCTACTTTGTGCCTTGCATAAATTCACATTGTTCATTCATAATTATTTACTTGGCTTGTTTGAGTGTGCATCTCTTGTTCATTGCTATTAGTTTTTAAAATCCGCATTGAGTTCATTAGATTTGCATAATCACCTATTCACCTCCCCTCTAGGTGATTTTTCAATTTGTATCAGAGCCTACGCTCCTGATATTAGGTTTAACCACGTAGGAGTGAGATATTAGTTTGCTAATCTTCATTTGTATTTTCATTTGCACACATTTAGTTTGCACTCATGGATTGCCCTCCTATGTTTGACTTTTTTAGACTTGATGTTTGGAAGGCCAATATGAGTAGCCATTTGAAAAGACTAGGACATCTAGTTTATCAAGCCTCCACTATGGAATCCTTCCCTAATAGTAGCAAGCATGAAATGGCCAATGCATTAGCACTTAAAACACTTAGAGCATCTCTCAATGAAGATCTTTTATATGTGTTTGATCGTTATGACTCGACTTTTGCAGTTTGGAGTATATTGACGTCTCCCGTGCTACCCGTAATTATCAACAAGTTGAGAAGATTTAGGAGAGACAAGTCCGAAGAGTATTGCCTCATGGTCCAAGGGAAAGACTCCCTTGAGGTACAATCGGATTCTCAACTAGATGATAGCTCTAGCTCATATTGCTTTTGATGTTTAGAAGCTCAAAATTTAAATGTAGAACTTGCCACAAAATTTGAAAATTTTTTAGAAAAACATGAACTTTTGAAAAAGAATCATTTTGATTTAAAAGAAGAAATGAAGGATTTGTGCTCAACTTTTGAATCATTTTTGCAAGAGAAGGAAGAGATTAATAGTGAACGTGACTGACTAAGATCTCAACTAGACCTTGCCCTAAAAGAGATTGATGTTTTAAAAGGCAAAAATGATTGTGATGATGTTATGAAAAACAATGAGGTTTTATCTTCAAAATTGGATTTTGTTTTAAAAGATAACCTTGTTGTGAAAAATCAAATTGATTTCATTACTAAAGAATTGGATTTGGTTTTAAAGAAAAATGAATCTTTGAAAAAGGATATAAATTCTCATGTGTGCCATGCTAGTATAGCTTCTTCTTCTTGCACACCTATTGCATGCTCCACTTTATCTTTAACTATTGAAAATGACATAAATGTTTTGAAGAAAGGTGTTGATTGTTTGGGCTCCACTTTGAGCCAATGTACTTTAAATCATACACGCTTGGAAACCTTGGTTAGTAAGAAACAAGGTTTATTTTTACATGTACACCCTCCACGGCATACACATGCTCATCACGGACACAACCATAACATGTATGCTCATGTGTACATTTGTACACATTGTGGTCGAAAAGGCCACCTTGCTAGATTTTGCTATGATCGTTTACATGTTGAAAATTTAGCAAATAATCTTGTTTGGGTTAGGAAAGATACTAACCCCTATGGACCAAAAGAAAATGGGTACCAAAAATCACCCCTAAAATTTTTGATGTAGGTGTGGGCTCTCGCATAACGTGAGAGTGTTAGTGCCTTGAAGTGGATGCGTTCCGTGCTTAAAGAAAACAATTTGGATGCATCACTTTCAAGGGGAGTTTGGTGGAGGAGGACCATCATTGGTTTGGAGAACTAGAGAGGTGCCTTCATCGGTTTTGGTATCAATCTCTAACTCCTATTTATGTTTGCATGCTATTATGCTTTTCATGTTCTTCTATTTATAGCATGTCATGTTTTATTATTCATTATACTTATGCCATGTTATTTAGATTAGTAATATACATGTTTAGTTATTTGAGGCACCCATGGACCCATCTTTGTGATTCTCACCTTATTTAAACTAATATGTATGTCCTAAATCTAATGCACATGCATACACATAATGATCATATGTGTGTTTATGATTTTTGTTATGTTTTGATGATTATAGTTTATTATGTCAAATGCCATGATTCTTAGATCATTGACATGCATGTATAGCTTTTGAGATCACCCATGTTTATATGGACCCATATGTTGTGTTCTCACTATTTGTTTAGTTATTATGTATATCATGATTCTAATAGCATGTGGATTTACATAATGATCATGTTTATGATTTTCATGTTGATTTATATCCCGTTTAATGCTTAATGATTTGATTACTTATTTAGATATTAGTTTTCATTAAGACTAGGTATATACTTGTACATAGAATTGGCCACAAATAAATCTTTATATATGTTTGTGCTTGAATGCTTATTTGTACCCATTAGATGTGCTAGTATAGTCTAGTTTTGATGATTCATGCATTCTAACTTGTATTCCCTATTTTGAACATGTTTTTATGATTATATGTTTTCACTTCATGTATATGTTTATTTTGCCAATTCTTAAGATATACACGTATACCCCTTGAGTCATTTGCTTTTCATGCAAATCTTTATTCTGGACTCAAATTGTGTTTAGGGATATGTATGTATACTTCTTATTTTGTCAAAACGTACATATGCCTTGAAGTATAATTTGTTTTATTGAAAAATTAGATTTTCATGTTTCATGTTTTAAGGAATTTCACATGAGTTTAATTGAATATTTTCATGTTGATTTGTGTCACATAACACTTGCTCACTCACCTTGTTAGTTTTCTCATGATTTTATTTTCATGAGTATGATATGGGCTTTATGGACCTTGAGTGTTTAGTGATCATGTGATTTATATGTGTTTCATGAAAAACAATTTTGTATTATTCCTTACTTGAAGGATTTCGTACTAGTTTAAAAGTTTTTCCATTTAACTAGTTCGTATTCTTCACTATGGTAGAGATTTTCAAATAAACTATATTTTCAAATCTATTTTTGAAAACCCCTACCTTCAAAGGGTGGTTGGATGGGAGATCATGCTCATGTATGCCTTATAGTGAAAATCATTTTAAACTTGTGCATGAATGGGTGGTAGTAATATGAGATATACATTTGATCTTATTGTTATTTCAATTGGTATCATTAGATTCTTTCAATTGGTATCAATTTTGACCTTTCTTGTATACTCATATATGTTTGTATGTATGTATGCTTTCAATTCCAAGAATATCAATTTCAATTGGTATCTATTTTTCATACATATTTATGTTTTGTGCTTATTATATCCCTATATCTTTAAGCACAAAATCTTGTTTATGCTAGTGCTTGAGCTTTAACTTTGTTTCAATTGATTTAATTTTCAATTGGTATCTTATTTCAAGCCTATGCATTGTTTTAGTTGGTATTTCATAAAGGGGGATAAAATTCAATTTTCATATTTACAATTGGTATTTGTGTTTCCACTCCCTTACTTTATGATAGAAAATAAAATTTTAAATTGACACAATATGTTTATTTGAATGTTTTAAAAATTGGTATACCAAAAATTTTGTTTAAAGAAAAATTCAAAAGTTTTGATTTGTATTGCCTATATGCAAGGATAACTTAACATCTCTTCTACATATAGATTCATGATGAGTGTATCTTGTATTGAAGAGCTTGACAATCTTTTCTTTATGTGGTACACGTGTGTAGGGGGAGCTTCACATCTCCTCTTATGCATTGCATAGTGTATGTTATGTGAATTAGGGCTTGTCATCCCTCCTTCATGTAATGTATCTATGTAGGGAAGCTTCACATCTTCCTTTTCATGAATATATATCACATATACCATTTGTTGATTGATTTATGTTTACTTTCAATTGGTATCAAAAATGCTACCTTGACATATTTTTAATTGGTACCTTAATTGATTGTCACCCCTATTTGGTTTTGTTTTGTTTTTGACAAAAAGGGGAGAACATTTTATTAACCCTTGTTGATTCTTTGTTTCGAATAAAAAGGGGGAGAAAAATTTATTGATTTGGTTTTGCTTTTACCCCTATTGATGATTGTTTCTTTGTATTAAAAAGGGGGAGAAGATTTTGTTTTGTTTTGATTGTTTACACCTTTGTTGATGATTGACAAAAAGGGGGAGAAAGATTTTGAGTTTATATATGCATATTTTATGTTTTGCATATATTAAGTTTAATTGGTATCTAGAGCATGTTTTGTTTTTGATAATTTCATTGGTATTTAGAACCTTTTATTATTTATGCATATCTATGCATGTTTCTCATATTTCATATTCATTGCATATTTATGTTTATTTGTTTATGCATGAGTTAAGGTGGAGCTTCTTTGAAGCTTAACTTTAATCCATGCATATATAACTCCATGAGTTTTGTCATCATCAAAAAGGGGAGATTGTTGGCCCAAAGGCTTTCCACTCTAATTTTGATGATGATTAACTCATGTAGTTATGTGTACTAATAATCTTGTGATTTTAGTTTCATATCATGTAACAAGATATTAGTAGGTGTTTAGCTTCAACAAGATGATTTAGAAGCTTTCACATATTGATTCAAGAGCCCGAGCGTAAAAGATCATATATAGCACTTGCTCGGTGGATCAAGGAGTTTCGGATCGAGTCGGCTTGGAGACGGCGCTCTGCAAGAGGACTTCGTACCTTAGTTTAGTTTTGTGTTTAGATCCAAATTGTAAAGATCAGAATAGTATGATATGCTCAAGTTCACAACACACACGTTTCATGTTTTGAATATTGGTTTTTGGTTTTTCCGTTTTGGTTTAACCGATCTTGGTTTGCATGAATAGATAGATTCAAATTGTAAAGATTAGAATAGTATGATATGCTCAAGTTCACAACACACACGTTTCATGTTTTGAATATTAGTTTTCGGTTTTTCCGTTTTTTGGTTTAACCGATCTTGGTTTGCATGAATAGATAGATTCAAAACAAGTTTACATGGTTTAATGTATATTAGATTTGTTCTATATACATGCATGCTTAACTTCCTAGACAAACTTAGTTTTTACTTACTTATTCATGTGTTTATGTTTTGGTATTTTTAACAAAACATATTTTGGAATTAAAGTCAAAAACATGGATATATATATGTTTCATGTATATAGGATTATATCCATATACATCATGCCTAAATGTTGTTTAATATCATGTTTTTGTATTTGGATAAGTTTTGGACAAAATGTATTTTCCATTCAAAATTCAAGTTTTAGAAACTACAGTTTTCGGTTTTTGGCAAAATTTCTATAACACAAAAAAACGGATCAAAATGTTTGAGATTTGTGTTAAGCTTTTTAACACAGGTTTGTATTTCAATATAAAATGAGAAAACTATTTTTGTGAAATTTTAAAGATTTTAAGGGAATTTTTCTAGTCTTTAAAACCTAGTTTTTCCCTGATCTTCAGCTGCCAGGCTAGGCCGGTCGACCGTAGCGGTCGACCGACGTGCATGGATACGTGCACGCTGGCTACCCCTTTAGCCGGTCGACCGCGCGGTCGACCGACTGAGAGCAGGTTGCTCTCTGTTTGTTTCGGTCGACCGCACGGTCGACCGCCCAGAGAGCCGTTGCTCTCTGGTTCTGGGGACGGTCGACCGCACGGTCGACCGGTAGCTGCCAACGATCAAAAATTGACCGTTGGACGGTCGACCGGGCGGTCGACCGGCGGTTCATTTTTGGCAGTTTCTGCTGCCAACGGCTATATTTTTTGGGGGCTATAAATACCACATTAATGGCCTGTTTTCTACAAGATTTTTTGTGCGAATTTTTCCTGACTCTCTAGTGTTTTCACAGCAATCAAAAGAAGTTTTTGGGCTTTAAATTGAACAATCTATTTGGTGTTTTTACTAGGGTTTGGAAAATCAAAGAAAAGGGTTTTTAGGAAAAGAGTTTGATTCAACTTCTTTATCTTGGTTTCTAGTTTTTCCCAAGGATTTTCTTTGTGATTTTGATTTCCTTTCCTTTGGTTTTCTCCACACTTGAGCTACATCTACTATCTTATTCTATAGGATCTTTGTGTGGGAAAGAAATTGTTTGTGGTTGTTGTTTAGATCACCAAGTTGAAAACCCTTCATTTGCTTGGCTTTGTGCCTTTCCCTCATTGTGTTGAGGAGGTTGTGCATTTGGGTTGTATCCCTCAAGTTGTGAGGTGATCCTTGTGTTAATCCCTCAAGTTGTGAGGTGATTGTTTGTTGGCTTGGAGTTGTGCCTCAAGGAGGAGGTTGTGTTTGTAAGGAGAGGAGTTGGGTACTCCTTGTAATTGTTATTGCCCCAAATCCTCGGTGGAAGTTCCCTTTGTGGGAGTCCTTGGAGACAAGCTAGTGGACTTAAAATCCTTCTGGGTGAAGGCGAGGATGTAGAGCTGGGTGCTCGAACCTCGAAACATATCTTGTTGTTTGCGCTTGATCCCTTGGCTCTTACTCTCTCTCTACTTTGTGCCTTGCATAAATTCACATTGTTCATTCATAATTATTTGCTTGGCTTGTTTGAGTGTGCATCTCTTGTTCATTGCTATTAGTTTTTAAAATCCGCATTGAGTTCATTAGATTAGCATAATCACCTATTCACCCCCCTCTAGGTGATTTTTCATTCTCTTTGGTCCTCCTCCGATAGATCTAAGAGATTACTTAACAAAGAAAAAAAGTGCTAATCAGATCACTCCATCTTGTTTCTGTGAACGGCTCATCACGGTAATGCTTTCTGAATGTCATTGCAGTTCACATGTAAGCAAGCAGTCGGTATTCAGATAATTGACCTCAACGTCCGATCAGCCAAGAGGCATCGTTCCCACAAAAGGGGAACCTTCTCTGATTTGGAGTACCCTGAAGTCACTGCAAATATGGTAAACAAAAGTAGCAAAAACAACCGGCAGTCAGCTCTGACGAGTCTGACACAAAACCAGAAGGAGTGTACCAGCATACTCGCACTCAGACTGGGGTGGTAGCCCCCGGTCGACTGCAATGCCCTAGCCCGGGGTGTTGGGGTAAGTGAAGCACACTCTGCCATTGCGGAATCACAGGCATGGAACTCTTCTATAGAGAAGAAAGCCTTTGCATATATGATGAACACTCTCGAGGAGATGACTAGGTGCTTGGAATAGTAAGCCCAGGTCCAGAAGGAACAATTCGATATTATTCGAGCTTAAAAAGAATCTATCGATACCCTCAAGCAGATGCTCGCACAATTACTCGAAGACAAGAAGAAGTCAGATGGCAAAACTTCTTCTAAAAAGTCTAAAGGCAAACGGAATGATGGGGAAAGCTCATCTTCTGTACATATTAAGAGAAGGGGCAATCCAATTCTGAGTTGTCTAAATCCTCATCTAAAAAGGAAGGCAATTCAGAGAATGGGGGTACTCATTCTAAAAGAATGAATCAATTGGAGCAGCGTCTGGAAGCTCTTACCAACCAGAAAGGCTCCAAGAAGCAGGAGTAGTCCGGTCATATCTGGCCGAGTGGGATCTTGTTCCATACCCTCTTAAGTTCAAAGCTCCGACCCTACAGGCTTTCGATGGCAAAGGGTCACCGAATCAGCACATCTACTACTTCGAGTCTCAGACAGGGAATATAGTAGATAATGATGCCATCTTCGTGCGTTTGTTCTTCGGCACCCTAAAAGGGCTTGCCTTTGATTGGTTCATGAAACTCCCAGAAGGCTCCATCAAAAACTGAGATGATTTGGAGAAGCTCTTTCTTACACGCTTCTTCGAAGACGACTCAAAGATTACAATGTCAACTCTCCTGGCAATGAAGCAACGAAAAGGAGAGTCAGTCAAAGTATTTGTGAAAAGATTTTAGAACATGGCGCTCCGATGTCCTAGCGGTATGACCTAGGCTACCCTGGTGGAAACATGCTGTCACTATTTGCAAACGTCGCTCCTAACCCAGATAGGAGTTGCTGAAAGACGCGCCTGGAAGCAATTGGTCTAGCAAGTGAGCAGGCTAAAGAGATTATCGCCAGGGTTAGGACAGAAGAAAACAAGCCCTGACCCGCAAAGTCAACGAGGCGCGCGCTAGAAGTATCTTTTCAATCAAAAAGGAAAGATACATTGGCGACGGAGACAAAATCACCTGTCGAATCTCAGCCTACCAGAGGAAGTAGTTCTTCAAGTCTGCCATGCATCAACAAGCAGTGCTCCTTCAAGGACGAACTCGCCGATTCGTTGTTCAAATTATTCAACAAGAACAACAGATTGAAGTGTCATGAAGCTAGACGTCCTGAGAAAGCCGACAAAACCGACAAACCCAACTACTACCTGAAAAACACCTAGAGGGGGGGTGAATAGGTGTGAATGCTAATCTAATGATCTTTTTAAACTTTTAATTAAATGAGTGATGCAACGATCTCTCAAAACATGACTAAGAGCCGAATACCCCTTGCGAGGTTCTGAACTCCTTCCTCCCAATTCCCCTAGATATGAGTTAGAGGTGCGCAATGCAACCGTGTTGTATTGAGGTGTGATCGATCAATGCCAAGTATGATGATGAGAAATGAGATGCACACAATGTAACCCACAAGTATAGCAAGTAAAGTAAACAAGACAAGATTACACAAGTAGAGGGTTAGTTCTCAAGCAAATAATTCAAGACAATATAAAGCAAGAGAAATTGAAAGCAAGAATAACGCAAAGGCAATCGCAAACAAGATGATTTGTTTCGAGGTTCGAGCACACTTGCTCTAGTCCCGCCTTCACATCCATGAAGGGTTTCCACTATCCACCGAGGATGCCTTTACAATTGGTCTACCGAAGACCGAGCACCGAGCTCCACCGAGTACAAAAGAACCTCTACCGAAGAGGTTGCTCCACAAAGAAAGGATTACAAGAACCAAGTGATCACAACAAGATCACTACACTTTTCTCAAACTCTTTTACAAAACACTCTCACTTCAATTACAACTTCACTATAGAATGAGTATAGGATTTTTGGCTCTATGAAGTGTGGTGAGAAAAACTTCAGTTGTAGAGAGATATTAGCAATCAAACACAACTGAAAAACTAGCTCAAAAAGAATTGGAATGAAAGCTTTAAACTCTTTTCTTTTCTCTTTTGAAAACAATGAAAACTTGAGGATTTTTCTAAGTAATATGAAGGAGAGACTTCTCCTCTATTTATAGGGTTGAAAATAAGTTAAAAACATTTTCTTTACACCTAATTCAACCTGCAAAAGCACCCCAACAACTCTCCAAAAATCTGTTAAAGCAGAAAAAGAAAACAGTTTTTCAGAAAATCCCAAAGAGGAAAGAGCCGTTGCTAAGTTGCAGGCTTGGCGGTCGACCGGTCCGGTCGACCGCCAGCCCTGCTGGAAAGAGCCGTTGGCTCTCGGTCGACCGGTCCGGTCGACCGACCCAAAAGGAGGAAACACAGTTTCCTTCTTCCGGTCGACCGGTCCGGTCGACCGAAATATCCCGAGAGCAGAATGCTCTCCGTCGGTCGACCGGTCCGGTCGACCGACGGACATGCACAAACAGTGCATGTCCAGGCACATCGCCGGTCGACCGGGCCGGTCGACCGATGTTGCCTGAAACTGAAAAACTGGGCTGTTTTGAGTTAGAAAAATTTTGATAAATATTTTAAAAATACATATAGCTAAGTATTATGCAGAAAATAGTTTATACACATATTTTAAACAAGTTTTTCAGGATATAAAGCTTTGGTACATGTATATATAAACTAAGGCATAAAACTTAGAAATAACCATTTTCAAAACATAGGAAATACATGAAACAAATGTGTGTGCAAATCCTAGAGCCAAATTTCCTATATTCAAACTTTAACATTCTAAACTTACAAACTCTAAAAGACTTCAAGGCAATGCTTCAAGATGGGCTATCTCCACTTGATCTTCAATTTTTGCATCTTGAGCCCAATTGGAGTTGACTTGAGTCCAAAACCTTGTATTTGTGAGAGAAGACTTCTAGTATGAATAGAAATCTGAAAACACACTTAAACAACAAATGTTATTAGTACAAATAACTAATATGTTTTGTAATCATCAAAATACACTAAACAAGGGTGATTGTAACCTTGGGCCAACAATCTCCCCTTTTTGATGATGACAAAACATATAAGTTATTGAAACAAATAAAGGAGGAAAAGCTTGGAAAGCTCCCCCTCAAACAATGCTATGTATTTATCATGAATATGAAAAAGCTATGTAAGCATACATAAAGCATTTAACAAACACAATAGTATAAACACAAACTTTCTTTTTCTTCATGAAATGAAACTCAAATAGTATCAAACTTAGAAAGTTTAAACTTAAACACTTATTTTCCAAATATCAACAAACTTATTCTCCCCCTTTTTGTCATACATCAAAAAGGGTTAAAACACCAATAGAAAAACAAATTTTATTTATTTTTTTTTTAAGAATCCATAATGCAAACATTCAACTCACCACAAATAAATGAAAATCTAGCATAATCTAGAGGTTTAGTAAAAATATCGGCAAGTTGAAAATCGGTAGAAACATAATCAATATCAATATCACCTTTCTCATAATGATCTCTAAGAAAGTGATACCTAATGTCAATGTGTTTGGTTTTACTATGTTGATTTGCATTCTTTGTCATGTGAATAGTACTAGTATTATCACAAAATATTTTAACATGATCAAAGTGTAAATCATAGTCAAGGAGAGTATGTTTCATCCAAAGAACTTGTGCACAACAAGCTCTGGCCGCAACATACTCCGCCTCGACGGTTGATAGGGCTACCGAATTTTGCTTTTTGGAAGACCAAGATACAAGACAATTACCTAAGAATTGACATGTTCCACTTGTGCTCTTCCTATCTACCCTACAACCTGCATAGTCTGCATCCGAAAAACTCTTCATTTCAAATAATCCGGTTTTAGGATACCACAAACCCATTTCAATAGTGCCCTTAAGGTATCTAATTATGCGTTTAACCGCTATTATGTGAGATTCTTTAGGACAAGATTGAAAACGTGCACAAAGACAAACGGAAAACATAATATCCGGCCTACTAGCCGTCAAATAAAGCAAGCTACCAATCATGCTACGGTATAATTTAATGTCTACACTTTTACCTTGTTCATCCTTGTCAAGCTTTGTAGTTGTTGCCATGGGAGTTTTGCTTACTCTTGATCCTTCAAGCCCAAACCTTTTGATTAGTTCCTTTGTGTACTTGGCTTGATTGATGAAGATCCCATCCTTCCTTTGCTTGATTTGGAGTCCAAGGAAATAGTTGAGCTCCCCCATCATAGACATTTCAAATTCGTCCTTCATGCATGACTCAAAAGCTTTGCAAAGAGATTCATTAGTAGAACCAAAATAATATCATCTACATAAATTTGCACAATAAGAATGTCATTTTCTACATGTTTTGTAAACAAAGTTGTATCAATTTTACCTTTCTTAAAACCATTTGAAATCAAAAATGAGGAAAGTCTTTCATACCAAGCCCTAGGGGCTTGTTTTAAACCATAAAGAGCTTTATCTAATTTAAAAACAAAATCGGATGTGTAGGATCAACAAACCCGGGGGGTTGTTCAACATACACCTCCTCTTCAATAAATCCATTTAGAAAAGCACTTTTAACATCCATTTGAAATAATTTGAAATCTTTATATGAGGCAAATGCTAGTGTCATCCGTGTGGCTTCAAGCCGTGCTACGGGTGCAAAGGTTTCTTCAAAATCGATCCCTTCGATTTGAGTGTAACCTTGGGCAACTAACCTAGCCTTGTTTCTAACTATATTACCCGATTCATCCAACTTATTCTTAAAGATCCACTTAGTACCAATTGTTGGTCTATCGTGGGGCCTAGGAACAAGGTGCCAAACTTGGTTGCGCTCAAATTGATTGAGCTCCTCTTGCATGGCTAGCAACCAATATGAATCGGCCTCGGCTTCGAGCACATTTTTGGGTTCTATGTGTGAAATAAATGCAAAGTGGCCACAATAATCTTGAATTTTAGAGCGAGTAGTTACCCCTTTTGATACTTCACCTATGACGAGGTCCTTGGGATGATGAGGATTGAATCTCCAATCCTTAGGTAGTGGTTGAGTAGGCTCCACCTCATTTGTTTGATGTTCATTTCCTTGGGCCTCTTCCACTTTGGCTTCACTTCCATCATCATCCTTTGGCTTGTCTCCCATGGTAGAAGCATCCTCCAAGGTGACTTTCTCCAAGCCTTCATGCAAAGCATCTATTTCTACAACATTCTTAACAAACTTGTTAGATTCCTCAAACTTAACATGAATAGACTCTTCAATAGTCAAAGATGATCTAATGAAAACTCTATAAGCTTTACTAGTGTTTGAGTAACCTACAAAAATAGCCTCATAAGATTTAGGATCAAATTTTCCTAAAAAATCTTTTGTGTTTAAAACAAAGCATTTGCAACCAAAAACTTTAAAATAGGAAACATTAGGTTTTCTAGAAAAATACATTTCAAAAGAAGTTTTAGTTGTATTTTTACACAAGAAAACACGATTAGATATGTAGCATGATGTATTAACGGCCTCGGCCCACAAATAATGTGGTAGACCATATTCACTTAGCATTGTCCTAGCCATCTCTTGTAATGTTCTATTTCTCCGTTCAACTACTCCATTTTGTTGTGGAGTTTTAGGACAAGAAAGTTCATGCTTTATTCCATGTTCATCACAAAAAGTGGTAAAGGGTTGGTTAATGAATTCACCTCCTCTATCACTTCTTATTCTCAAAATCGAAACATCTTTTTCTTTTCAACTCTTTTCTTAAAAATTTGGAAATACGAAAATGCTTGGCTTTTATGTTCAAGAAAGAAAACCCAAGTAAATCTTGAAAAATCATCAACCAAAACATAAGCAAATCTATTCCCACTTAAACTTTTGGTTTGTGTAGGGCCAAAAAGATCCATATGGATTAACTCCAAAGGACGTGATGTCATGATATCCTTAATTGACTTGAAAGAAGACTTAGTTTGTTTCCCAAATTGACATGCGTCACAAACTCGGTCCTTTTCAAAATTCAAACAAGGAATACCTTTCACATTTCCTTTGTGTTTAACCTAGAAATGTGATCAAAAGAAATATGCCCTAATCTCCTATGCCACAACCAAGAGTCATCATCGAGGGCTTTCAAACAAGTAATATTACAAGACATATTTAACATATCAATCATATAAACATTACTTTCACGAAAACCGGAAAATACACAAACATTAGAAATTCTATCAATAACTTTACAAGCAACATTATCAAAAACAACATCAAAACCTTTATCACAAAGTTGACTAACACTCAAGAGATTATGCTTGAGGCCATCAACTAAAACTACATTTTCAATTAAAGGAGAGGTGCCAAGTTTTACATTACCAATACCGATGATTTTACCCTTGGCGTCATCTCCGAAGGTGACGGTGCCACCTTCATGATATCTTGATAGGGTTGCAAAGTTATTGATGTCCCAAGTCATGTGCCTTGAGCAACCGCTATGAAGATACCACAAACCTCTACGTCGTTGGGCTTTGGAAAGTACCTACATCATTTAAAACAATTGTTGACTTTGGTACCCAAACTTTCTTGGGTCCTTGAAAGTTAGTGTTACGAACCCAAACATTATGATGTGATGCACTTAGTCTATCATAACAAAAATTAGCTAAGTGTCCTTTCCGCCCACAATGTGAACATGAGTACACTTTTCTATACATGAAAGCATGATGTGTAGTGTGAGCATGTTTGGGGTTTTGCCATGTTGTTTAGGTTGTGTAGTATGAACATGAACATGAGCATGAGCATTTTTCTTTGGGGCTTGTTTCTTAGGAAACATAGCCTCAATTTTCTTCTTGTTAAACTCACAATCTTTCAAAACAACACTTAATGAGTCTAATCTTTCCTTAAGCATAGAAACTTCATTTGAATCAATTAGTGGGGCCTTACCTTTGCAAGAGATCTTATATTTTTCAAAATCATTTTTGGTAGTGGCCAAAGTGGAAACCAACTCATCCTTTTCTTTTGTAAGAGTAAAAACTTGAAGACTTAAAGATTCATTTTCCTTTTTCATTTAATATACCTTTTCTTTAAGAAATCATAGTTTTGTGACAACTCAACAAAAGCCTCTTCTAACACATCCATAGAAAGTTCATTATCATGAGAAGGGGAAGAGGTTACCTTGCTTGTGCCTTCATTAGCCATGAAGCACATGTTGGCGGTGTCTATTTCTTCCTCGGATTCGGTCTCCGAATCCCAAGTTGCCTTCATAGCCTTCTTCTTGTAAGGCTTCTTTGAAGTGGAAGGCTTTGCTTTTTCCGGACACTCCGCCACAATGTGTCCCGGTTTTTGGCAATTGAAGCATATGATCTTTCTTTCTTCTTTGCCTCCTTGCCATCTCCTTCTACCTTGGTACTTCGCCTTGTTGTACATCCTCCGGACATTCTTAACAAGGAGTGAGAGCTCCTCATCATCTTCTTCTTCATCATCTTCATCGGAGTGTGTAGCTTGACTCTTGAAGGCGATAGTCTTCTTTTTGGAGGGAGCCATATCCTCCCTTGCTTTCCTTTCCATCTCATGGGTTTTGAGGTTCCCAATGAGACCTATGAGCTCCATCTCTTCATTGTCATTGAGTTCCTTCAAGGTTGTAGCTTTAACTTCCCATGAAGGAGGAAGAGCCCGGATGATCTTCCTTACTCTTTGATCATTATTGATATCTTCACCTAAAGAAGAGAGTCCATTAGTAATCTGGTAAATCTTGTAACCATATCATCTATGGTTTCATTGTCTTGCATGCTAAATGTTTCATATTGAGACCGAAGAAGGTCAATCTTAACCTTCTTTACTTGTGAGGTCCCCTCATGAGTGACTATCAAGTGTGACCAAATCTCAAATGCGGATTTGCAATGTATAACCCTAGCTATGTCATCATCATTTAGGGCTTGAAGAAGTGCATAGTGAGCTTTGACATTGGCATCGAATTCCTTAGTCTCTATTTCGGACCAAGTGGATTCGTCACCGGGGGGTACACTAAAGGACTTAGTCACGGCCTTTGCAACTCGGCTACCTAGAGATTGCAAAAACACGGTCATCTTAACTTTCCATATGGGAAAGTTAAGTCCATCAAACTTAGGAGGGGTTTTAATTCCATCGGCCATTTTTACTATATGAATATGAATGAAATGATTAGCAAATTAAGATCTTCTCTAAGGTGGTTAAACCAAATCCTAGAGTCCAAGCTCTGATACCAATTGAAAAACACCTAGAGGGGGGGTGAATAGGTGTGAATGCTAATCTAATGATCTTTTTAAACTTTTAATTAAATGAGTGATGCAACGATCTCTCAAAACACGACTAAGAGCCGAATACCCCTTGCGAGGTTCTGAACTCCTTCCTCCCAATTCCCCTAGATATGGGTTAGAGGTGCGCAATGCAACCGTGTTGTATTGAGGTGTGATCGATCAATGCCAAGTATGATGATGAGAAATGAGATGCACACAATGTAACCCAACAAGTATAGCAAGTAAAGTAAACAAGACAAGATTGCACAAGTAGAGGGTTAGTTCTCAAGCAAATAATTCAAGACAATATAAAGCAAGAGAAATTGAAAGTAAGAATAACGCAAAGGCAATCGCAAACAAGATGATTTGTTTCGAGGTTCGAGCACACTTGCTCTAGTCCCCGCCTTCACCTCCGTGAAGGGTTTCCACTATCCACCGAGGATGCCTTTACAATTGGTCTACCGAAGACCGAGCACCGAGCTCCACCGAGTACAAAAGAACCTCTACCGAAGAGGTTGCTCCACAAAGAAAGGATTACAAGAATCAAGTGATCACAACAAGATCACTACACTTTTCTCAAACTCTTTTACAAACACTCTCACTTCAATTACAACTTCACTATAGAATGAGTATAGGATTTTTGGCTCTATGAAGTGTGGTGAGAAAAACTTCAGTTGTAGAGAGATATTAGCAATCAAACACAACTGAAAAACTAGCTCAAAAAGAATTGGAATGAAAGCTTTAAACTCTTTTCTTTTCTCTTTTGAAAACAATGAAAACTTGAGGATTTTTCTAAGTAATATGAAGGAGAGACTTCTCCTCTATTTATAGGGTTGAAAATAAGTTAAAAACATTTTCTTTACACCTAATTCAACCTGCAAAAGCACCCCAACAACTCTCCAAAAATCTGTTAAAGCAGAAAAAGAAAACAGTTTTTCAGAAAATCCCAAAGAGGAAAGAGCCGTTGCTAAGTTGCAGGCTTGGCGGTCGACCGGTCCGGTCGACCGCCAGCCCTGCTGGAAAGAGCCGTTGGCTCTCGGTCGACCGGTCCGGTCGACCGACCTAAAGGAGGAAACACAGTTTCCTTCTTCCGGTCGACCGGTCCGGTCGACCGAAATATCCCGAGAGCAGAATGCTCTCCGTCGGTCGACCGGTCCGGTCGACCGACGGACATGCACAAACAGTGCATGTCCAGGCACATCGCCGGTCGACCGGGCCGGTCGACCGATGTTGCCTGAAACTGAAAAACTGGGCTGTTTGAGTTAGAAAAATTTTGATAAATATTTTAAAAATACATATAGCTAAGTATTATACAGAAAATAGTTTATACACATGTTTTAAACAAGTTTTTCAGGATATAAAGCTTTGGTACATGTATATATAAACTAAGGCATAAAACTTAGAAATAACCATTTTCAAAACATAGGAAATACATGAAACAAATGTGTGTGCAAATCCTAGAGCCAAATTTCCTATATTCAAACTTTAACATTCTAAACTTACAAACTCTAAAAGACTTCAAGGCAATGCTTCAAGATGGGCTATCTCCACTTGATCTTCAATTTTTGCATCTTGAGCCCAATTGGAGTTGACTTGAGTCCAAAACCTTGTATTTGTGAGAGAAGACTTCTAGTATGAATAGAAATCTGAAAACACACTTAAACAACAAATGTTATTAGTACAAATAACTAATATGTTTTGTAATCATCAAAATACACTAAACAAGGGTGATTGTAACCTTGGGCCAACACTACCTGTATCACAGGATGTTAGGGCAACCCACTAAGAGCTGTTATATCTTCTAGGATATTCTTCAAGCTCCGATTGATGTGAAAGTGCAAAAGTTCCATCCAGAACAGAAGAAAGTGATGACTAATATGACGTCAGTTCTTCAGTTTGGAAACTAGCCTCCAACACCAGCCGGAGCAGTTCCCATCCCGAAAGGAGAACTAAGGATGATCAATACAGACCTATATCATCAGCAGGAGAAAGGTCTTGTACCTGTCCCTACACCTTAGAGAGAAATCATGTGGGTTCATCCCGACCATGTCGAAAGTCAACAATGGACTATTGTTACCAATAGAAAGTCTAAAGGCAAAGCAAAAGCTTCGCCATGTAATATGGTGTGCGCCTCTTCTCGGGAAGCAGAAACTGATGTTCCTTCACTAACCGACTCAGAGGAGGAGACGATCGTCCTTGCTGCAGAGCTGAATGCACCGCTTGTACCGAAACTCGTTCGGATCAGTCGTATTTAAAGAAGTATGACGAGATGGTGGCAAGCCCTCCTAAACCCATCTCCGAGACAACAAAGAAGCAACTTGTGGAGAAGCAAAAAGAGTTTCGATACTCCAAGGCCCTCCCAAAAGACAAAGCGGAAGTGTCATCAACACCTTACTGCTTTGATGCTTGGCTCAACTGGCCAACATCCCGGCTAGAATCAGCCATTATGAGCTCCTGAGACTATCAGAGTCAACAAGGGAAGCTCTGAGAGAAGCTCTAGCCGATGCTGAGGTTTTCATAGCCCGGATCCTGGTCAGACCACAGGAGGAAAATAAAGAAGATTGCCTCCACGCCTCTCACAATGCCCCATGCATTACCTTCACGCCAGATGACATGTAGGTCAAGGGAAAACATGATAGGCCCCTGTACTTCACGGGATATATTAGATCGTCTGAAGTGAGCCGCATTCATGTAGATCCAGGATCCGCGTTGAGCATCATGCCTCGCCGGGTCATGCAGTACTTAGAGATTCCCACCCACCAATTGAGCGCCACCCAAACTACCATATATGGTTTTAACGCCAACGGTATGCGCCTAATGGGGAAGATTAAACTCAAATGTCAGATTGGGGACCTGAGATCTAAAGTGACGTGCTATGTGATTGACGCTGACACTTCATACAATTTGCTGCTCGGTCGACCATGAATTCATCGTAACCCATCATCCCCTCCTCTCTCCATCAAGTCATGAAAATATTCACGGAAGTGGGAAAGTCTGAATGTTGATTGCCAAAAGGCATCCGCTCAAGGGGGTGGAGAACTATTCCACAGACTCCCTCCTATACTATGACACTTTAGACACTTTAGAGACAACGAGAATTCACAACCGGAAGAACCAGACTCTGGTAATGAAGCTGACACTGAACCAGAGGCAGAGGAAGAATGTTTGTGGGAGCTGAAGCCACTTGTTACGAATATTAATAAGCTCGATGTCAATAACCTCGCCAATGATGTAGGCGAGCGGTATATAAATGAAGAGTTAGATTTGGCTTACTTTTCTGTGTTGGCTTCTAATTCTGTACCTTCAAACACTAATATCGATGTAGATGATGACGCCTGGTCGGCAATAAATGATCTGACATCATTTCATGTGCCAGTGAGATCATCCCTTACAGTATATCAAGGTATCAATGATGCGCAAGGATCACTATTCATAGTCCCAGCAAGACGCAAAGGCCAAAAACTAATTCTTTTTGGAAGAGTTGAGGTCAGATCAATGACTCAAAAAAGCTCGAAAAGTGATAATGAATTCCCGCAATTCTTTCATTATGAGCAAAATGTACTTAGAATGATAGAGAACATGGGGTACGACCTAACAAGGGGTCCTGGCTTGAATTTCGACAAAGGAAGAAGAGTATTGCTTCGATCTTTTGTTCCAAAAGGGAAGATCCCTGACTATTATCATCAAACTCGCAGGGGGTTGGGCTATGTGTCAACCCCAACCCAATCAACCTCCGAGGATGAAGAGTCATTATACCGTAATCACTCGTCGGGCACGTCATCATGGGAATCAGATGTCAGTGTCGGCAGCATCTTCAGGGAACTTTCAGTAAACATGGTTTCAACCAACCACCCGAAAGATGAAGATGAAGAAATGATATAGTCGGATACAGATCCTTGGATCAAACACCTAAACACTCTATGGGATATTCGCTTCGAACAATGTGAACCACCCACAGAGGATAAGGTGACCCAGATCAATCTGGGAGATGAGGCTAATCCTAAGCCCATCTTTATAAGCGAAAGCTTATCACTCTCCGAGAAGGAAGATCTGATATCTCTTGTGCAGGAGTATATAGATATTTTCGCTTGGGATTACGAGGACATGCCTGGGCGTGATCCTCAAGTGGCGATGCATCGCCTCAATATTAATTCGGACGCGAAACCAGTCAAACAGCAGCAGCGACGGTTCCATCCAGAAATAATGGAAGCAATCCAGTCGGAAGTCAAAAAGCTCATAAACTCTGGTTTCATCAAGAAGAAACAACACCCCGATTAGGTGGCCAATATCGTCCCTGTTACTAAGAAAAATGGAAGATCCGAGTTTGTATTGATTTCCGCGATCAAAATGAGGCCTGTCCTAAAGATGAATTCCCTCTTCCAATCACAGATGTCATGATTGATAACACGTGTAGGTTTGAACGGATGTCCTTCATGGACAGATTCTCGGGATATAATCAGATTAAGATGTATCCTGATGATGAAAAGCAAACATCTTTCAGGACGCCATTGGGGGTATACTGCTATACTATCATGCCTTTCCGATTAAAAAATGCGGGGACAACATACCAGAGGGCTATGAATGTAATTTTTCATGAGCACATACGCAAAATAGTGGAATACTACGTAGATGATATTGCAGTAAAAAGCTGTGCCAAGGGCGATCATATAGCAGATCTGAAGATGATATTCGACGTTATGCGGGCGCATCAGCTGAAAATGAACCCCACTAAATCCTTCATAGGGTAGCCAGTGGTAAATTCTTAGGATTTATTGTGACATCCAAAGGAATTCACCTAGAATCAGAGAAAGTTCATGTTGTCCAAGAGATGCAACCCCGAAGAAATCTCAGAGAGCTTAGAGGGTTACAAGGGCAATTGGTGTACATCTGGAGATTTATTTCAAATCTCTTCAGAAGATGCCAACCCTTCACCTAATTAATGAAGAAGGGTGTCCCATTCATTTGGGACGATGCTTGCCAACAAGCATTCGAGTAAATCAAACGATACCTCATGCAACCACCGGTCCTTACAGCTCCGGTTTCAGAAAAACCCTTCCTGATATATGTTCGAGCGATGGATCATTCCTTAGGAGCTTTGCTAGCCCAGAATAATGATCAGGGACATGAGCGGGCAATCTACTATCTGTGTAGAACTATGATCGGAGCCGAACATCAGTATAACCCGATCGAAAAGGAATGTTTGGCATTGGTGTTCGCTATTCAGAAAATGCGACATTACCAAGTGGGTCAAACCATACACGTCATATCAAAAGTCAATCCAGGTTGGTTATGACAAAGCCATCGTCGTTGAATGGTCGACTGGCAAAATAGGCCATATTGCTCTCCTAATATGAGATGCAATTTATTCCACAAAAAGTCGTGAAAGGACAGGCGGGGGTGGATTTCCTAGCCGAGCATCCAAATCCGAAAGCGACAAAACTTTATGAGGATGTCTCAGACGAGGTTGTTGAAGTTTGTCTGACTCAGACTTCTTTCGAAGGACAGGTGTGGCGACTCTTCTTCGACGGCACGTCAAGGATGGGTCTGCGAGGGAACATCATAACAGGAGTGGGGGTAGTCTTTGTCTCTCCACAAAACTACGTAATCCGTCGTGCATTCTCATTAATTGAGCCATGTTCCAATAATGTAGCGGAATACAATGCTCTTTTGATTGGGATGCAAATCGCCGATGACATCGGCGTTAAAAATCTCAAAGCATATGGTAACCATAAGCTCATCGTTAATTAAGTTTGCGGGGAGTATGAAGTCATGCATGAAGACTTAGTGCCCTATTTCAACGCAACTATCTCTATGACTGAGAGGTTCAAAAACTTTTACATCGATCATGTACATCACCAGCAAAATGCTCATGCAAACATACTAGCATCTCTCAATGCTTTCTTGGCTCTACCAGCCGGAGCAGTAGAGAAATACTCGTGTACAGCCATGACCTGTATTGCCCAAGAGTCGCTTTTGAAAACCACCAAGAGCCAATGGAGGACCTCCAAGGCGAAGAAGCTCTAGAAACTTCAATAGGTCCAGAGCTTAGGGATTGGTGATTCCCGTGCATCGACTATGCACTGTACGACATCCTTCCTGAGGTCCCTAAAGAGGCGGCTGCCATTAGAAGGAAAGCCCCCAAATTCTACTATAATGCGATCACGCGAACACTGTATCGCGATCGTATGACGGGATCCTCCTCCGCTGCCTGTCACAGAAGGAGGCACAGGGAGTACTCAAAGAAGCGCATTACGGCATGTGCAGAGCTCATCAGCCTGGCCAGAAGCTTAGGGACCGACTCTAAAGATTGGGGTATTATTGGCCTAAGATGATCCCTGACGCCATCGCTTGCGCCAAGCGATGTCACGCATGTCAGGTCCATGGTGACTTCATCCATCAAGCACCGGGACATCTTCCTCTACAGCCTTAACCTGGCCATTTGAGATGTGGGGAATGGACATGGTTGGCCCTATCAGCCCACCTTTATCCAAAGGACATCGGTTTATCTTAGTTATAACCAACTATTTCTCTAAATGGGCTGAAGCTATTCCCTTGAGGGAAGTAAAAGCATGTGACGTAATCAAATTCGTTAAATATCACGTCATTTATCGCTTTGGTGTGCCACGACGGATTGATCATGTTAATGGGCCCCAGTTCGTTAGCCAAGCGTTTCAAAGGTTCTGCGACAAGTTCAGAATTCAGAGTGTATCATCAACAGCATACTATCCAGCCGCTAATGGCCTTATAGAAGCTTTCAACAAAACTATTAGAAAACTTCTCAAGAAATTCGTCTCGAAAAGCCAACGTGACTGGGACGACAAATTAGGTGAATGCTTATGGGCCTATTGCACGACGGTTCGAACCTCGACGAAAGCTACATCGTTCTCCTTGGTATATAGGTGTGAAGCTGTACTCCCATTAGAAATCCAAATCTCATCTTTACGCGTTGCCCTGATGACAGAGATGTCAAATAAGGAGAAGTATTGATTGTGACTCCAAGAGCTGGAGGCTTTGGATGATAAACGCCTTCAACAAGAAAGTCAAGGAGCGGACTTTCAAGAAAGGTGACCTTATCTTAGCTGTCAGAAGACCCATGGTAATGACGCATAAGACAAAAAAAAAATTTCAACCTAAATGGGAAGGACTATTTGTAGTGGAGTCGGTCTACTCAAATAGAGCATACCATCTTATAACCCCAGATGGTGATGTGCTCATGATGCCGATCAACGGTAGATTCTTGAAGAAATACTATCCTTGATAGTATCCTTCTTTTGATCAAGTTAATAGTACACCTCTGATCAAAATTCTAGATTCAAGGTGTTTGGGGGAACGTCAAAGAATGGCTTCTTCCTTCCTCCATTGGATTACATCACGATTGATCAACGTCGAGTCGATCGAGCGCCAGTTACATCATGATGCATGATGTAAATATTGAAAAAGAAACAAAGTGTAAGACATTAGTCTTAGCCTTGTTTACTCTTCTCTAAAACACCTATGGACATTTGACGCCTCCGACGGCTAAGGATAGAAGAAAATGTAGGCTTTTTAAGTCCAACATAAGTCTTCGACAACTCATCATTCTGAGGGGAATAGCATGGCTAGCCCAACTCAAACGGTAGTTGGTAAAGGCACACCAAATCCGTTGATAGCTGAGGGTTTGCTAAAAATCTCAAGGGACTTGGTCCCATCCTCCCCTCTGAAATCTCCTACTAATTCTTTTACATAGAATGGTAAGGCCACAAAAAGGATCTGATTGCATTTCCTCAACGAAATCAGCTGGACCTGTCACGTTAACAGTAAACCTCTGACAAACTAGATTCCCCGATCCCCAGTGAAATCAGTCAAGTTAATATTAAACCTCTGACAATGAAACTCATTTAAAATCTCTACTGTTATGTTAATATTATACTTCTAACGGCGAATCTTCCATGTCCCTAGAAAATCAATGATTGTCAAATTAATATTACCCCTCTGACAATTCATTTTATTTTCCATCAAAGTTCCCTACCAATTCTCTTCCACAGAATGACAGGTCTATAAACTCAATCATTGTTAAGTTTAATATCAAATCTCTGATAATGGAAAGTTTCAATACTCCCCAGCGAGTACAAACCTCACTTGCCGATTCTCGTCAATAGAATGGTAAGTCCCCAAACTGCTCATATCACAAACCAATCTTGTCAAGTTAATACTATACCTCTGACTTTTCAAACTTCACTTGCCAATTCTCATCAATAGAATGGCAAGTTCTCAAAATTGGTCATATCGCAAATCAACTCATGTCACGTTAATGTTACACCTCTGACAAATTACTGTTAAGTTTAACATCACACTTCTAACAGTGATAAAGTTGCTGTCATGTTCAATATTAAACCTCTGACAGTCAATTTTCCTCAGGCTTCCATATCGAAGCTGAGATGAGCGATGCTAAGTTTAACATCACACCTCTAGCGTCCAGTTCATTGTTAAGTTCAACAATACACCGATGACAATGACTTTCCCTCAAACTTTCGTCTCGAAGTCGAGATGACTAATGTCAAGTTTAACATTACACTTCTATGCATTACCTTCACTGTCAAGTTTAACACTACACCTACGAAGTGATGTTTTCAATTTTCCCAAATGACGCTAAAATTTCTGTTGAGCCAAGTTAATATCACACCTCTAGCTCACATTCTTATCAAGTTAATACCACACCTCTGATAAGATCTGATTCAATCCGTTAAGTTAATATCACACCTCTAACGGTAGAAATTCTCCTAAATACTCAACGGGTCTAGTCCCACTTGTTATTCTCATCAATAGAATAGCAGGTCCACTTAAAAGCACTGTTAGGTTAATAATACTTTTAACAGTGCTTCCATCAAATCCCCAACTGAGTCCTAATAACGTTAATACTAAATCTCTAATGAATACTCAGTCATAATCTTCCGTGAGGGTGAAAACTTCACTTGTCATTCTCATCCATGGATTGGCAAGTCCACAGAAATTATCCCATTCCTGTCAAGTTAATATTACACCTCTGACAGTAATCTTGAAGTTCCTGAAAGGGAGTTTTTCCGTCTTTTGACTTGCTAAGTTAAATACCACATTTTCTAGCGAGCCAAGAGTTGCTACTTCTATTTGTCTGATTTTCAGTGTAAAAAGGAATTCAAGACATATAAGGAGACAGGAAAAAGTGTCACTTTTATTAACATTCAAATATATGAAAGTGATACAAGGCGCTCTCTTATACAATAAGATTAAGTGTTACAACAATGGAGTACAAAGAAGTCTCTCTCGCTCAGTGAAAGGTCGTACTTACTCAGAATATTTACACCTCTCCAGATACAAGATGTTTGAAAGAGCGTCGAAGGAAGACCTCTTTCTTCCTCTATTGGATCATATCACAGTTAATTAATGTAGAGCCGATCGAACCCTGGTTACATCATGATGCATAATGTAAACATTGAAAGAACTTATCACCGATCGAGAACAATGGTGTTTCTCGAGATCGAAATGCAGAGGAACATTCTGATTCCACCCGACCAACTGGTGTGGTCTATAATCCTCCGCTTAATGAGCATCTCCACCATCAAAAAGGCATCCAACGAGCATGGTTTTTCATCGCTGTCACATCTTTGAATAAGATTGGTGAAGGAAGGATCCGAGACCTTACTGGTGACGTCCTCTTTCCAGTGGCCTTCAGAGCCGCCGTACCCACCACCATACCCACTGTGATCATGACGAACCCGGGGCATGATTGGTGCATCATATCCAATAAGGCTTTGACGGGTAGCAATAACGACACGGATCCTTCTCGCCCATGGACATGAGCCTTGATTTCCCGAGCGCTCAAACGGGCTAGCTGGTCGAAATATCTCCCATGAACCAAGCGCGCCGATGGGCAAGAGCACTG